>WSFP011405918.1:0-25512 GCA_009831015.1 Picea engelmannii | reverse complement strand
GATCATATGTATAGATTAACCATTGGATTTATTATTTGCTTTCACTTTGGCTGGTTTGTGTTGTTTTGATCTTGACTGCACAAGAGCGCTGGAGCGAAGCAAGGCACAACAGAGTCTAAGGAAGCGATTACAAGGTACATATCGTCTTCTCACTTCCAATTTAATTCAATAGTTAGATCTAGGGAAAGCGGTATATTCTGTCACAGTTTGTTCCAGATCCAGGTGGATCTGGGGAGATTGGTCTGTGTCCGCACTCACGAATTTATCCATAAACAGGTAGTCCTAGTACCTCCTTGAACACATCTTCAAAATCTTCCAAGACTGCATGATCCTCAAGATTTTGCACCTTATATTTAGGTGTCTCTTCCATATGAGCTGCAAATATTTGACACCCTTTTCTGTAACATTTCTTCAGATGCAATGCTGAAATTTCTCTGATGGTTACTGCACTGGGAATTCCCTGCACTTTCCTTAGGTTCCCTTCCTCATCCAAACAAGTGAATGTATTGTTATGATAGTCTAGGATATCATGATTCTTATCCAACCAATCCATCCCAATTAGACAGTCATAGGAACCTAAAGGCAAGATGTTCAAATTGTCCCTGGTGTTCAGTCCATTCATGTCCATAAGACATGACTTAACCATCTCAATAACTTTTCTTTTGGCTCTGGTAGTCAGCTGCACCAACCAAGATTTTCCATGCTTTCTTCTTGGAAAATGAAAACTTTCCACCATCTTAGGATCTATATAACTATGACTAGCTCATGAATCAATTAAAATAGCAATGGTTTGGTTGTTGATCATACCTTCCACTTCAATCATATGTGACTGATACTCTGTTTTCTTGTTGTCCAGGGCTACATAGATCCTTGGTACATTTTTTCCCATGTCCTCCATCGTTTCAACTTGATGTACATTGTGAACAGTCCTCACTTTTTCACCTTTGTGAGGACAATCTCTGAACATATGATCTCCTTTACAACCCCAACATTGAATAGGTAGTTGCCTTGGCCTTTGACCCTTTGTCTCAATCGTTCTGGGTTCTCTATAAGTTGGTTGTCCCTAAGTATTATTTCTAAAGAATGGTGGCTTAGTCCCCTTCTTCCTCTGATCCATATTGAATTTATTTTTGTCTTACCAAGCTTTTTGGAAAGTTGGACTTGCTTTTTGTTGATCATATAGGCATTTATATCGCCTTATGGTCTCCTCCAATGTCTTGGGATCATCATATTGTATTTTTTCACTGATAAATGATGGCAATCCACTCAAATACCTTTGAATCTTAACTGTCTCATCCTTGATGAAAGAAACATACTTCAGTAGTTCTAAAAATTGTCTTTCATATTCATCTATGGTCATACTCCCAAGCTTGAGTTCAAATAACTCTTTCATTTTCTTGTCATAGTATCTCTTAGTCAAGTATTTCTTCTCAAAATACTTCTTGAATTCCCTCAAAGTAACACTTTTCTATTTAATGTGATGCACCTGCACAAGCTGATCCCACCACATGGATGCCTTTCCCTTGAGTTGATATATGGCAATTCTACCTTCTACATGAGATGAATAATTATGCAATTGAAAATACTTTCTCATGCCCAACAGCCATGTCTCTGGATCTTCATCCTTCTTGTGCTCACCATCAAATGTAGGAGGTTTAATTTTGTTCATTTCTCCTCGTAGCTCATCCACCCTAGAACTCTTATGCTTCCTGACAGTGGATGGACTTGACCTGTTGTGTGTCCTCTTATTGGAATGCCTCGGGGAGTGATAGTGATGACTGATAACACTTATTTCTCTTCTTTTCTCATGAGGAGACTTGTGACTTCCTGATTTGCTTGAGCCACTCTCCTTATCCAATTTCTTTTCTATTATGTTCAAGCTCTGCATTAACTTCATGTTGAAGTCCTCCTGCTACTCCTTGGCTCTCATAAGCCTTTCATTATCAGCTTTATGGCTTTGGACATCCTTCTGCAAATTTTTAATTGTCTCTATCATATTCATGTTTTCATCCCTTCCTTCTCCGTGTCCATTGGAGCTTGTTCCTTTAATGCCCAAATGGACATCCATCCCTCTAATCTCATATTCCTAGATGTAAGTCCCCTGTTCCTCTTCCATTCCTCTGGACTCTGTGTTGATCCTGATCTGATCTAGTTGTTGTTAACTCTGCAAAATGTCCATCCAACAAAACTTTGTCAGGTTAATTGTTTCAACAATTCCATGAAAATATGAACCATTCTAGTTCAATAATATATCATAATTATTTCTTCTGATTTCCCCAAAATTGAATGCCCAGATCAATTTTCTAGGTGAATAATTACATTCTACCGTCATATACCTTTCCAACGCTTGTTTCCATGCTCAATTCTGAATCTTGAGCAGAAAGTTATGGTTATTTGAAAATTGTCCATTAATTTTTTTGTTCATTCTTCAACTTGGCACAGCTCTGCGCTGTAAATATGCATTTTTTCACCTACTCCATTGGAATTTTCATGGAAGCTCCATTGGGTTTCTTCATATACATATTCTGGACACTTTATCCAAGTTTCACCTTTTTCTGGGTTCCAGGCTGCTAGTTACACCCTGCTGAAGTTCTAGGCAAATTCGTGTTTTTGGTCTGGAATGCTACAGGTACCTTCTTTTCCATATTAAACATTTTTAACATGCCCAGAAATTTAATTCAGCTCCAAGAATGTCTTCTATGGTTCAATATATTTCCATTGACTACTCCTACACCTCAATTGGATTCCAGAGTAGAAAGTTATGGCTCTTTGAAGTTAGTTGGGTCTTAAAATTTACCCTCCATTGTTTGTGTTGTAACTTTCTCATAAAAGCTTTGTTTGACGAACTGTTTACACCATTAGAAATATCTCTCCAAGCTCTTTTATTTGAGCTACAGAGACAGAGTGTACCTTGGTACACTCTATTCTCATGATTTTTGAGTAGCTAAAAACGTTCTTAAGGGCCTCAAAAACGCGTTGCAAAAAGATGGCGTTCAAATAGTATAAAATGTCACAGAATTTCGTTGGTTTTCTGTTGTTGTTCCCCATCCAAACGACTTCGCGTGCACAAATTTCAACCTGTACACCCACATTTAACATGGATAGAAACACCACAAGGTAATTCATTCTCTGCACACTTATAACCATTGTGCATCACTTCTATGTCACGTCAATAACTAGCGCGCGCTACTTTTGTGTCGCGCGCCAATACCCACCGCGCAAGATTTTGGTTCTTGCATTATTACCTATTGCGTGCAATTTATGTATCGCGGGCTGATATTCCGCGCGCATTTCACTCTACACATTTTACCATGCCAAACTTCAGTACGCCCCTACCGCGCACCATTTACTACATTGTCGCGTGACAACTTATACTCATACCGCACGTGTACCAACCAAACTCCTTTGTGCTATGTCAATACTGCGCACACCATGTGCGCCATTATTATGTGTGTGCACACCGCGCACACCTTATTATGTGTATGCACACTGCGCAATGCTAAATTTAGCATGTGCACCTGCACACCAACATTTTTCTGTGTGACGCCAAAATTTAGCACGCGCATCCACAAACCAACATTTTTCTGCGCAGTGCCAAAATTTAGTGCGCCCACCTGCACACCAACATTTTTCCATGCGGCGCCAAAATTTAGCACGTGCATCCACACACTTTTCTGCACAGTGCAAAAATTTAGTGCGCGCACCCACACACCAACTTTTTTCGTGCGGCGCCAAAATTTAGCGTGCGCACCAGCACGCCAATATTTTTTCGCACGATGCCAAAATTTACATATCACAAGCTTTTTACCGTGCATCGTGCATTTTTTGTGCACCCACCTATGCACATTCATTTTTATGCGCATCAATTCCTCGTAAATTTCGCTGCAGAAATTGGGGCTTTTGCTTAATTTTTACCCAATTTACCATAGACATTCTACGGCTATGAAAATTGCTCAATTTCACCCCGATAACACCAATTCAACCCCTGTAACAACAAATCGTTGTGGGTTGACATTTCTGGAACGAATTTCTTCCAAACTCATTTTACGAATTGAGAATTTTAACCACTAAACTCGCTCCATCTATCATGGCTTCACTGTAACTTCAAATTCGACCAATTCCAGGTCTGAATTCGCTAAAGAAAATATTAAATCAATAATATCTCACCACATGGCCAAATTTCTCCATTTTCTCATGAATTTAACAACAAAATTTGGGGCTTTTCCCAATTCCCCGTCGTTGCTTCTAAATTTTACCATGGACGCTCTACAAATTGAAATTTGGTCACTTCGCAATTAATCCTCAGTGAAATTTCTCTTCAACTCAACTTGCTTGGCCCATCCAGGCTCAGTGTTGAAAACTAAAGCTCTGATACCATATTGTAACATCCTCGGCCACCCATCTCGAGGCATGCTACACGAGAGAACGCTTTCATTCTCTGTGCGGAACATACTATAACATACCTAGCATCCAACTGAGCTATGCCACATGAATTTGTCAAACTGCATGCAATTAAGATATATACACACAAAACTCTTGCGAAAGCATTATATATAAAACGTAAATAGACAAATACATTTCGTAAATGCACGGATTCATACTAAAATAACAGTAAACATATACATGCAACATATACAAGCAATACCCATAAATATAAAGACAGTTATAACCACACATAAGATAAACCCAAAAAACTACACACGTAAATAACAATGCAGCATGTAATTTTCTCACACAGTTGACACTTATCTTGGTAAGAATATCACCAACTGCGTGCAAACCTTTCATGACCCTCCCATCCTTAGATCACACTGCTCATCATTCTTAGCAGTGGGTCACCCCCGAGCTGGGACTAAACTCCACCCGAGAAAAAGGGATTCCTAACTAGGCTAATGGTTCACAGACAACAATAAAAACTCTGTCACAGGTGCCAACTCAAACTAACAGTCTACAGTCCCTCATTCCCCACATGCCTGTCCCACCCCAGGAAGTGTGCCCCTTCTCTGCTCAACAGTCCTTCGGTTGCCCCACTTCCTTTCTGGGCTTTAGCAACAGGTCGGACAGGAAGTCTCATAGCACTGTAGTTGCAGTTTAGCACCTTCAGGAAATCAATTCCCAACAATTCTCTCACCCAGAGAGAACTTGTTCACAGGCCTGACAACCTGCTTCTTCAGTCCAACTCCCAAGCTAACCAGGTACACAAACAGGTATGGATGAGGATACAGGCTCAAGGACAGTGACTAGAAGTTACGGAGGATAGATCAATTAGTTTGTGTGTATGCTCATGGAATGGTTGAGTGGATGACTGAATGATGGAAGGAATCATTAAAAACAAACTAAATCCAAACAATATGTATGCATGTCCCCAACTTGACACTTGTCATGTTGGGAGCTACTTTGGCCCACTTGTCCCCAACTTTGGAACTTAGGATAAAATAATTATCCATACTTTATACTTTAAGACATATTAATATAATATTCATTTTTGGCTTAAGCTCCCTAGCTTAGCCCTTCTCTTTAACTTTTAGCCCTCCCTTTCCCTAACTAGTGGAGTTTAGTCCCCCATAATCTTTTATCGTGGTTGGTCTACATGCAATGATGCATTTTATATTAATGATGAGGTATATACAAAAATAGGCGCATTGGATTTTAACATCTAGGCTCTCCGGCCTAATTCAAAACATAAGCATCCTAGCTTATAATAACTGGCTCACCAGTCTATAAAACACCTCATATACACAAAGGTTGCCTAGCCTCAAAATCACGCACACTTAAGTTGTTGTGCGTGGTATCCTGGAATGTGCACACTTCCTCATTTTACTACGCAGTACATGCGCGCACTATGCCATGAAAGCTGCATACAAAAATGATACCAAACAGCTCACCAGCTTAAGTACATTTTCATTTACATTACAATTGGGTTCGTCCTCGGGATATTACAAATAAGAAAGTAAATTGATGTCGATTGAACCTCGCCATGTTTACAAGCCCCTAAATCTCCCTTGTTATTTTGGTCCTCGAACCTTAAAACTTGTGTTTCCAACCACTCATGTACATTATCGTATCTGACTAAGAAACTTTCCTAAGTTTTCTTTGAGTCTGTCAGTGTATCAGATTCATAGCTCTACCATATTTCCAGTATCTTGGGTGGAGGGACCTAGGGTCCTTTCAACGGAGTACTGTCACGATAGAGCATGTAATAGCTTCACCTTAGACTATTGATTTTAATATAAAGAATCCCATTCCTTCGATATATGTTGTTCTTGATATATAATTCATCTTTGTTGAGTGCTTATTTGTTTAGAACACTAATTATTGTAAATCTTTTCATATTTGATCAAGTTAACTAGTTAATTATCAGTATAACTATTTTTTCTTGTAGTCCTATGTGCACAAGTTTTGAAGGTTTGAGAAGAAGCAATCGAGGAAGAATGAAAGAACTTCAAGCTTCAGATCTACATCGAACATGGGACTTCAGGTAAGTTCTTCTTGTTTTCCTCTCTAAAAGTTAGTCACTTTGATCAGATCAGTTATAGATTGTTTGTTATTAGATTTCAATGGAATTTTTTGATCTTTACATGGTCATTGATCTATTTTGGTTTTCCCACAACCATAAAGGATTTTCCCCACAAACAGAATTCAAGACCATATTGGGGACTCTCCTTAGTGGGTTAGGCTCTGGGGTTTGCTTTTTTTGCTTGGTTCATTTTGTTTTATTTTGTCTCTAACTTATTTTGGTACTTAGATCAATAGCATTTAATTTTTTGAGTCCTTTCTTATTCATCTATCTTGATTGACTGTCTTTTTCATTTGCTTTTTGAATTTTTTTGGGTCATATATGTGTTTTTCCCTTACAACAGTCACGTACATATGCATGTTCCCTTTAGGACAGTCACATACATGTGCAAGCTTCCTTAACGACAGGCGAGTACATCTCTACAGGAGAGGTTTTTTGTAATCTTTTATTTTTTGGGGTGTTGGATTAGGTGTTTGGACTCTCTTTTGGGTTTATGGGACTCTGTTTGTGTTGTTGTTAAAGTTCAGAAGTTAATAAGTTAGGTTTTCTATAAAGAAAAAAAAATCTTCATTCTCTATTTTCAAGATTGTAGAAGTGGTTTTGAAAGTTTTTTCTAAGATTCTTTCTTGGTTGGGATAGGCTTGGTTGTTGTCCTTAATATTTGTTTATAAGTCTGGGTACTTCTTTCTACTTCGTTCTTGTTTGCTTTGAGAAGAAAATTTGTTTGAAATATTTCATTTTTCTCCTTTGCTTTTAAAACAAGAAAAACAAAACAAGTTTAGGAAGTGTGTTTTATGTCTTTATTTTCAGCCTTTACTATCATTTTTCTCCCTAAAAAAGAAAACTCTTTTGAAGTATACTTTATATTTATTAGTGCTTATTGTTTTCAAAATACATTTTGCAGTTTTGAAAGGCTTCCATTTTCATAAAAAGTTGGTGATAGTTTTGATGAAAAGGATGGTATAGGTCTAATCATTTGCTTTGCATTTAAGAAATTTGCATCAGTAGTGTTTTGCATCTGAGCGGAAAATTTGCATTTCTTGCATATCATCAAAAGAAGAAAGAATTTTTCACTTTTCTGAAGCATTTTTTACACTACTTTCAGTGAAGAATAATTTTATTGCATAGAAATGTTCTTATAAGTGTCATGTTTTTCTGTTGTGTCTCTTTAAACATTACTCGGTTGCATCTGCTACCTTTTTTAGTAAACAACAACCCCTTTAAAATGAACACTTCACTCAAATTTAATATAATTTTTCTTTTCAGGGTGAACAAACTAGTTTTGGTGTAGGGCCTTGGACTAGGTTGGAGAGTTAACTCTCTAAGGCCATTAAAACAACTTAGGAGTCTAATATAGGGAGAGTGAAAACCCAATTGTTGTACAAGTATAGCCGAGAGCCTCCTCTAACACAAAATCTAAACACAAGGTCGTATGAGGGGGAGCCAAGGAGATAACCCCTATGAAGCTTGACTGAACGTTGTGGAGAGATTGTATTTTGGGGTTTCGCTAGTTCCCATACCTCCTTGAGAGGTGGTGCTTTCGAAGCTTTGGGCTTTGTTACCCTTCCCATACATTCGATCCCGACTGTCAACTTTACCCCTGGATGTTGACTGGGAGTTGGTACCCTTAGTTTCCTTTCCAAGGTTTCTCAAAGGTGACTATGGGGGGTTTCCCATGGAACCTGGGGTAGACATCGCATCACACTTTTCAGTACCAGTGGAGGGTGCCCCGCGAATCATGGCTACTTGCATCAGGTAGGGCTAGTTAGTGGAGTTCAGGGTAACTCCCTCTCACTAATTCCTTCGTTGGTTTATGGGAATTAATCAACCTGTGCCTTCATCTGGAAGGGCCTTTGCCTAAATTTGTTACTACTACGGTATCAGGACCTAATACACCTAAGCTGGAGTAGTGGTGAAGTTGTTTGCATTTGTTGTTTCCATAGGATTTTTATAGTGGTGTGCTCTGTGTATGTATATGACTTAGCTAAGTGTGTTGTTTAACATCTTGAATCTTTGATTTAAAGTGGTCGATCAACCGCCTCGTTGATCTCAAAGAATCCAAGGCCTTCTTCCTAAACAAGTGGAAGTGAATTCTCCCACCACCTCCTCAGAGGTGTCGAATAGACCAAACCGACACTTTTGTACCGACTAGTCCTGTTTACATTGTCTAAATTGAGAAAAAGGATCCTAATGCTTCTGCCCCGAGGGTTACACGCATATTGAATCTTAAAGCCAAAGGATTCATTAGACCTTTTAACCCTCCCTTGATTGGATTAGATGATTTGGTTTTGTTTTTTATTTCGACACCTGGGTCGGTTAACATTTACAGTGGCCCTCTTCAGTGAGCCATTATGGATGACACTTCAAAAGTGTCCGGGATGGGGGCCCCTACAACCCCCACTTCGACAATATTGGGAGGAGGAATTCTACCTCCTGTCATTTCTAACCAAACGACTAATGTGGTTCAATCCACAGTAGCCATGTCGGTTAGTGGCTCTATGTCACTAATAATTGAGTCCAATCAAACTTCAAGTGTGGCCTCTTCATCATTGCTTGTGCCTAATGCTTTCTCATTTGGAATGTCGTTGATCGGCATGCATAATGTATAGGTTGGTTCTTATTCGATTCCCCAAATTCTTAACATTGGAACCGGGAGTTCTTCAACTCCCTTCCAAGCTGTATTTGGGGTGGAGGACACATCGCTCCATCGTTCCCCTCACTCGAGAGTGGGTCCTTCCCATATTCCGACCCTAATCTCTTTGTGCGATGGGGTGGTCCTATGGGTGATGGATTCCAATCCGTCGGCATGTCGTCTTCGTCAAACCCTTTCACACTCTTTGGTGGGTCCGGGAACAATCCCTTCCCTTCATATGGAATTTCAGCAAGGGGTAACCCTTTCCAAGGTCAATGGAATCTTACGCAGGGGTCATACCCTTCACAAGGGATGTCGTCAGAATGCAACCCCTTATTGAGTCAAAACAACCCAATGCAATGGACTTTCCCTTTGCAAGGGATGTTAGCAGGGTAAAACCCCGCTTTCTCTTACGGAGACTAGATGGGTGGAGGTTTTCCTCTTTATATCCAATGATTTCAAGGTTTTAATCAAAACCCTAACCCATCAACAAACTCTTCGTGGCAACTTGATGCTAGTAATAATCGAGGGTATCCTTTTCTGACGTCTAGTCAACTTGGGAGATCCAACTCTGTTGGTTGGAATTTTGGGCCTCCATCAAGGCTACCATTTATGACAACTTTAAACTTGCAAGAACTATCAAAATTGATGAATGATACAGTCTCCCACAATCTGAATTGGCCTCGGGTCCCCACTAAGATGCCTTTGGACATCACAAAATTTGAAGGTTAATCTGGTGAGGATACAGGTAACCATGTGACGACTTTTCACTTATGGTACTCATCCAATTCTATGAATGATGACTCCATCCAGCTCTCTCTTCTAGTAAACTCTTACGAGAGTCACAGCGAAATGGTATATTGAGCTTCAGGGCTCGGCATTTTGTACTTTCCATGATCTAGCCTTGGTTTTTATAAACCACTTCTAGCTTATCATCTGGTATGATGCTGACATTGATCTTCTGTCAACACTTAAGCAGGATAAATCCACCCACATATCGAATTATATCCAAGAGTGGCGGAGGTAGAAGAGGATGATCAAAGCTATTATCCCTCGCGAGTTCATTTTGGAATGGTTATTAAAGTCCTTGTTACCTTACATCTCCAAGGATGTGTCTATGCCATGAGTATCCTCAGAGGAGGAGGTGATTTTCAGGGCCCAGCAGTTATATTTTATCTATTCACAATATGGGATCCTTTATGAGATAATAATGGATGCACCTTGATCAGGCACTGACCCGTTGAAAGTGAAGTTTGGACCACATGTCAATTGAATTGTTGGTTTTGTTGAAGGAACTATCACAGATCCGGTTGCAAACCAGATGAAACAGATGAAAATTCATCCATCTGTGACCGATCAAGCTATGACTCCAACCATTACCACCATCCAGCTGTCAAATGTACATGTTGTGAAATCTATGACTCCAAAGGGTAGCTAGCAACCCAGAGGGAACAAAAAGAGTAAAGATAAGAAGGGGGGTGGAAATAAAAACAAGAATGTTAAATATGATGTGAATGTTAGGGGCGAGAAGGAGAAGAAAGAGGTGAAGTTTTCCTGCTAACTTTGTAGTGAAGATCACCTTACCCATCAATGCCCCAAGATGGAAGAGGCCCAATTCCTATTAGTGCAGTAGCAGCCTACCGTGATGAAGAACTTGTTTCGACAGGGACATAATATGCAGCCAGACTCTTCCACTGGAAATCTGCAAGGGGGCACCCAAAATGCAGCCTCGTCGAATGGAACCATGTCGTTCATCGATATAGTGAACACTATGAAGGAGATTGATCTTTCGACCAGGACCCGCGCTTATGGTAACCCTGAGTCAACATATAAGGGGAAAGAAACTTTTGATCCACAAAATTATCTGCATATAGAGAATCTTGGAGGGGAAACAATGCCACTCATATCGAAAGGTGTGTACAAGCATTCGTCGCACAAGCCAAAAGCTCGAGCAACGCCCAATTATAACATCCTTGAGGACTTAACTCAAATGCCATCTGTGATATCATCCCTAGAGGTGCTTCAAATTTTCCCTTCACAACGAGCTGCATTGTTGTTGCTATAGGAGCCACTGACTCCTCGAGTCAACTTGTTATCAAGTTTGACACCATCAATGTGAAGCCTCGTCTTCCTTATCACATAGCCTTCTAAATCAATGTCATGTATGCAAAGCACATTATATGGAGGATTGTTGTTGACAAAGGCGCTTCGACATGTGTAATGTCATTCTCTTGTTGGAAATCCATTGGCTCTCCTATTTGTCTTCTATGTTATTAACCATGTTTAATGGACGTTCGTTTAGACTGTACAGTCTCATTTCCTACTTCCTTTTTCTAGTTAGGGGGAAGACCATTTCAATGGAGGTGGAAGTGGTCAATGTTCCGCTTGACTACAACCTTTTGTTAGGAAGGAGTTGGAGTTATGTGATGATGGTTGTTGTGTCATAAGTTTTTCAAGTCTTTTTCTTCCCTCGTGAAGGGAAGATCGTAACGATAGAACAAATGTCGTTCACCCAGATCTATGGTCCCATTGATAGAAAACTCTCAGAAGATAACTGAGAGCATCGGTGTCAAAATTTCCTTCATTGATGGAAACATTTAACTTTTTGGTGCTTATTTCATATATTCATGCTAACCTGGTTCGTTACCACAAATCAATCCCCTCGATCCCCATAACGTGAATTGGTTCGTTCAAAACCATGTACTTTGAGGATCCCATGGTGTTACCCTCACCGTGTGAATCAGTTGAAGGTCTTGTGCATGTCGGGATGGCCATGTTGTTGTCTATAGCTGAGATATCTTATCAAGAAATCCAACAAGCTGCTACAGATTTTGATTTGGCTCCTTCATGGATGGAAGAAGAGGATCAGTTTCCAGATCCCATTTGGGCCTTGAATTCTTCGAATTCACACGATTGTCTTAACACTATATTTCCCTCTAACAAAGCTATTATTGAGGCAATGACAGGGTCGAAATGACCATGGGAGTTTCTGCATCATTGATCTTACTTCCTCCCAAAACTCAGTCGAGTCAAAAGTGGAGAATTTCGATCAACTTTGAGTGGAGGTGTCGATCATCCTATGAACCCTTTGGAGAAACATGGTGTTTGTGCCGAAGGGAAAATGGAAAATATATGGGAAACTATTCTGATTGAAATCTCCAAGACACCGGGAATCATGGAAAATGGTTTTATCAATGTGAACTATTCCCCTAAAGAAATATGCATGTATACCTATTTGTTCAGAGAGTTTCCCAATGTTTTTTCCTGGTCCTATGAGGAAATTCCAGGCATTGACCCCCGTATTGTCGAAGATGAAATTCGAATGTATGAAAATGCTAAGCCTATTTGGCAAAAGTTACAACATGTAAATCCTAGGAAGGCAGTAGCAATAAAGGCATAGGTAGAGAAGCTACTTAAGGCTGGTTTCATTTACCCAGTTCCCCTGACTGAATGGGTGTCGAATATCGTTCCTATAGATAAGAAGCAGGGAACCATACATGTTTGTATGGATTTTTGTGATCTGGACAAGGCATGTCCAAAGGAAAACTTCCCCACACCATTCATCGATCATATTATCGACGAGTGCGTTGGAAGTGAAATATTTTTCTTTATGGATGGATTTTCTAGTTATAATCGGATTCATATCTGACCCGAGGATCAACATAAAACTATGTTTATATCTATTTGGAGTACTTTCGCATATAATAAATTCCCTTTGGCCTTAAAAATGTTTGGGCTACATTCTCGTGAGCCATGTCATTCACTTTTCATGATTTAAAGCATATTGTTGAGGCATATTTGGATGATCTCACTGCTCGCTCTCGCAAGAGAGTGGATCATATAATGCATCTCAGGCTTCTCTTTGAAATATGTTGATACTATTGTATTCGGTTAAACCTGAATAAGGGCATCTTTTGCATTGTTTCGGGTTGTCTGTTGGGATTCATCATCTCCAACAAGGGGATCATGGTTGATCCTTTGAAGGTTGAGGCAATAGTTTAGTTGCCTCCCATGCGTAACATTCGTCAATTACAGAGTCTTCAAGAGCATGTCATCTACTATCTCATTCATGGTTTGAATGGGCCTGAACTAAAATATTCATATGTCGAGAAACTGGATTTAGCAGTTTTTCACGTTGTCCAGAGACTACAACACTATATTTTGTTACGAAAGACCACTGTGATAGCCAACATCAATCCATTTCAATATGTCCTTACACGGCTAATCTAGGAGGATCTAGGAATGCTTATAGAGGTCCAAGAGGATCCAGAATGTCCATAGAGGTCCAGAATGGTTCAGAAATGTTCAAAATTTGACTATCCCAAATTCTCTCAAAAACAACATCAATGAGTAGAGCTCGTCTTTAGCTTTTCAATGGCATAAACAACAATTCAAACAGAGCTCATATGAAAAAGTTATGAGCAATCAAAGTTTGGTCAAAAGTAAAAGTCAAAGGGGAAAAGATGACATGTGTCACCATTAGAAGGGTGACACATGGCATAACCATACAATTGTACAATGATGATGTGGCATGACCTCAAGATGCCATGTGGACTGACCATATGTTGACTAGGCAAGTTACGTGGATAAGTCACAAGTTGAGAAGTGGTAGATCCGTACAATCTAGGTGGACTAATCACAAGGTTACATGTGGCAGAGATAAGCCAATGAGAGGCTGCCACATGGAAGCCTCCCATTGGCCATTAATGGTTTTTGTATATTAAAATTATGGAGTCAACAAGGTTCGAACCCGCGACCTCCATAACCTTACTCAAGCGCCTTACCAATGGACCACACAATAGAACTTAACACGTATATGGTTTCATAAATATTTAAAGTTAGGTAAGGTTTGAATGGTCGAAAAATAGGGCCGAGGGATAAGCCCTCAACCCATATTTTTTGGTCGCATGGTATATCACATAGCTAGGTGTCAAGATTCGCGGGCGTTAAAATTATATGCCTCTGCATATATGGTTGTAACTATATGGTATATACGACCAACATATATAACCAAGTCGCGGATTAAACGAAGGTCGGCGGGGTTTGATTCCCTGACCTACCGTGTAACAAACCAACGTATTAACCATTAGACCATCGGTGCCCCACATTATGGGAACTTCCAAAACAAAATATTTATGGTGCTTATAGCCTGTATTTGTAGTTGTGCATGAATATGACAAGTGTGGAAAGTCTTGCCAGGTAAGTTAACCTTGTGATTTTGGTTATGAGTCATCAAGAATAGGATTGAGTGGTCTAGTTTACAGGATTGTAGTTTGTGTGCATCAAGAGGCTAGAATTTGTGTACGCAGATAGAGAATTGGATTCCATGCACAAGGAAATCAGAGTTGGTGCAGGACACCTAGATGGATGTGCGTGTGGTTGTGATATGTGATCAATATGCTGGTGCATGCAGTTATTGAAGTTACTTCCAATGCTTAAGGTTGTATTGAAAAGAGAATGTTGCTTATGTTGTTATAAGTTGTGCGGTGCGACTCAAGCTTAGGTTGAGCACGTTATTTCAAGTGATACTGTGTTGACTTGTGTTAGAGTAGAATCTATGTAGTGAAACTTCAGAGTAACATTGCTCAGTAGTATGTTGGGGGTGTTACAATTTGGTTGACTTGGAGCTACATAAGTTGAGGTTGTGTGACATGGCTCAACCTGGGGTGGCTGGGGATGTTACATTTTTAACACAAATCATGTTATAGTTTTATCTCGTGTTGGTTGATGGGGGATTCCTTATTTCCCTCCTTCCAACAACTCTCTTCCTATCGACATCACATCATTTACTATGGGAGAGGGATCTAGAGACCATAGTACTTTAGGGCTTGCAATCATCAGTGGAAGGATTTTCTCACCTTCGACAATGGGTATTCATCAATGATCCCTACATGGTGGATTCTATAAGTGTTTGAATTTAGCACATATATTGACATCTGTTAAAATGTACTATGTACCTTGGTTCCCATTATCATCATCATTGGGTTACCTCGTGTTTGGTAACATGATTCATTAATGTCTAGTGACTAGATGGATTCTCCCATGTTTGACTTTAGATAATTTATTCACGTGAGGATGAATCATACAACAAGACATATTTAGATTGAATACCTTGGGCATGATTGCATCCTATCTTGATGCTCCACCCAATATATTATATGGTATCGCCACCCTATACAACATTAGTACTACATGAGACTTGTTGATGTACACTAAGGCATAGGTCCACATTGTGTTTGCTCATGGCTATGATCTTTTTTATTTGACATGGATCTACCATGTATCTTTCGTGGCCATGATCATGTTTTTTTATACATATTTCATGGATTTGTAGTGTACTTGATTTGGTAGCCATTCTTGTTTGGGCCTTCAAGCATGAGCATGCATGCCTTGAGGAAGAGAGTAGTTGATACATTAATTTTTACGTGTAGGTGCCTTTCTAATCCTGGGTGCCCAGGACTTCACTCTTATTCATGTATCAGTATAATGTATTTTGGCCTTTAGTTTCTCATTTGACCACATACATTAGGGGGCATCTTTTATACCATATTTGATCACCCTTTTGGACAAAAAGGTTAAGCTTGGCCTATCATTGTGCTTTTAAAAAATTGCACAACAATTCTGAAAGTTATTTCACACATGACCGCTAGTATCACACTATTAACTAGTGGTTGACTTATCTTTTCACTTTATAAATTTGAGGTCTCATACAAAATGACTCAAAAAATATAAAGGTTTCACAAAATGCACAACCATGAGTGGAGTTTGTATATGCTAAACACATGTTTGGTCCCAATTTTTCTCCCCAGTTGTCTTAACTTATTCTACACCATATAAAAGGAGATCCATGAGTTCGGTAATGATTACCTAGTAAGTACACATATATACATAGAGAGAGTGAAGAAGTGCATTTGTATTGAATAACCCAAGTGTTGGTAAATTGTCTATGTGCCTCTCTTGTTGCTCATTACTCTATTCGCATCTTGTTGGGAACCCATTGATCCCATTATACAGTCCATCCTCCTTGAAGTTGTACAAACCCTTTGGACTTGATTCTATTATAAGGATCATTGGCTATCAAAGTTTAGAAGTGATTTGGTACATGGCTAGTGTTGAAGGACCACAATCTCGAGTGAAGAAGGTGTTACTTTAGATTCCAAGGTATAAATTAATTTGTTGAGCTTATTATGATATCAATAGATCTCTCTTCTTTCCCTCACCCAATCCAGTGTTCATGTTAGCATTGATTTAATTGTTGAATCAAAGTTCATATCTTTGCAAGTCAATAGTATGTTGGATTCTTTGAATTAAATTTTGATATACCAAATGAATTTTCAAGGAAGGTTTGGTTGATTTATTCTGTGCAGGTATCATATCAAGTTAGTGTTGGGAGGTTGACGTGACTTGTCTTACACAGAAGGAGAAAGGATAGCTCAAGTAAATCAATGAGTTTTCTCCTTGCCCAACTTACTTCTAACTTTGGTGATTTGATTCACAGAATAGGGAAACATTAGTTTGGCTTGCTTATCTTAACGCCTTACCTGGATTTTTCATTGCCTTTTTCAAGCACCACGTTAACCACTTCTAAGAGATAACTTATCAAGCACCAAGCAAGAACAATGCAAGTTGTTAACACATAGGATGTATAGGTCTTGATGTCATGAGATTATCCATCATGATAAGGATAATCCCTCATGATTCACACCTTGTTTTCTTTTGCATCATTACCTTCACAGGTCACACCTCCATGGTTGTACTCAAAGTATCTTCTTTGTCACTATAAATCCATTCAAGTGTGCAAGCTATGTTTGATTTGGCACTGCGAACTGGTGGAAGAAGAGGATTTGAGGTTAGGCAGCTTGCATGCATCTGAGTGCAAATCTGAAATTACTAGCATCAACCTTGTAACCATCAAGTACTCCATGAGATTTTTTTTCTTGTTTGGAGGTCAGGAAAGGGTTTGGATACTTTATTTTCCTTTGGTGCTACGAACTGGCACAGGCGATGCGAATTGAGACAGGCATTGCGGAATTTCATGTAATAGCTTCTTTTACATATTTGATCATAAATACAAAACGGTGATGTGGGTTTCTCTAAAAACAATTGTGGAGGAAGATGATATCCTTGTTGACTTGTTGACCAAATTTCAGCCCGACCCAGTTTGGAATTTGAGAGAAACAATTAAAACACCAATGCATTGTGAAATGTGCTGCAAACTCTATGTTTTGCATAGTTGTTGGATATTCGCCTTGTTGGGAGGTTTCCACCTATCAAGGAGGGTTCGAATGAATTCTCATGGATCAGTGATATGTCAAGGGACGCCTGAACCTAAGTTTTAGCCCCATTAAAGACCTCATGTAGTGCGTTGGAAAAAATTTATTAATGACTTCCAACAATTTCCTGAAAATTAGCAGTTTGTTGGATTTTTGTCTCTTTGACTGTTGCCACCTATCTTCAAGGCCTAGAATCCAATGAAAGAGATGGGATTCAACCTCCTAAGGATATTTTGATGTTATTTTCTATTTAATGAAGGAGGGATCTTTTGAGTAGGGGTTGGATTCATGATCCAAGAGAGGAGAGAGTTGGAGGAGCAGTTTAGTTGCTCAATTGTAAGCCTGAGGGCTTGTTGTAATTAGCATTTCTTCCATTAGATATTCATGAGAGTTGTTTATCAGAATTTGTGTTATTTATTATCATTTTACCTTGTCATCTTTCTTGAATGGAATTGCAGGCATTGAAGATCAATGGTTGTTCATGAGGCAGGAGATCCATGAGTTGCAAATGATTTGTAGTCATTGCCTCATTTCATGATCTATGTTCTAGTTATCTTTTAAGTCATTTTTGTAGAGAGGATCTTTGCTTGATGATATTCTTCTTTTTGTTATCTTTCTTATACCTCCATCCATAAATTATATCCCTTTTGGTCTGGTATGAGCATGAGTGCCTCTGAGTTGTAGGATGTGTTGACTCCATGCCCAATGTAATGACTTTGTAGACTATTTGCTACCCTCTTTCTTGCTCTTCCTTGATGATCCACCCTTTTAAAATTGATTTAATTTTTTAGGTTTGAATGGTTGATGTAAAAGACATTTTTATTGATTTTAATGAAACAGAGCCTACTCTGGTTTTGATGTGTCAGATCTGATGAAATCTTGTTTAATGGAAGTTGGCTTTCTTTTTTCCATCTTAATCTTTCTCACTCTGAAATTTTACTGTCATTGAAGGATTCAAATGATGTTTTGTAGTTGTATGACAATGGATGTTTGATTTTTATACTGTTATAGCTTTCTCATAGTTATGTTTGCTTGGATTTAAGAAGTTCTTATATATGAAGCATTTCTCTTCTTTGTCTACTGGCATAGCCTGAAGCTAGTGGTAAATTCACTTCATTTTCTTACTAAGTCTTCCTCCTATCCACACTAATCCTCAAAACCCTGACCTAAGTTAAACAATACCTATTTTGATGATGCACTTCATCTAGAATTTCCTATGTTTTAACATTGTTGAACTGAGTTTTATCCATTTGACACCACATTTTAAGACTTATCTCATAAACGTTTTGATGGGTATTGAGCTTGCAATTTAGCAGTCAAAGTGTAACTTTCAGTGCTAACACAAGAAACCACTAAAGGTATGAGAAAATATCACACATCAGGCATCAACGAGCTTTCCCAAGAATTTACAACTCTACACTCTATAGGAAAGACAACAAATCTAGTAAGGTCTGTCATGAGTAGATCACTTCATAGTTGGCATGCTAGATTTCTCATTGTTCTATACAACATACAACAATCTTTATGCCACTGAAAAATAGCAAAACATTACAACCAAGTGATGTCATACATACCACAATGTGCATCTCAACCAACATCCCCACATCAATAGATATCTCACTATGCAATAACATATTTACATGACTTGATGCCTCGATTTGGTTTCCAACTGGCATATTATTGTTCAACATCAAAAAATGAATCCACGCATAGTTTCTTCTTATCATATTTTTCACTTCCTTGGATCTCCACATTTTGATTCATGGAATCACTTGTTACTTCATAGCCTCTGTAAAAAAACCACAATACCACCAACATCTAGTTGCAAATGAGCATGGGAACCTAATCTCTCTCTCTTGAACTTGCTTTTCTAGTTCTTGGGAACAAGCCCCATGTAATGATAGATAAAGCTTTGTCGTTCTAAACAAATGTGCATGCCAACTTTTTTTCATTCACATGCTTTTCAATCTCCCATCTTCAAGAACATCCTTGATATCATCACATATAAATTCTCCAACAATGGCATTCTCATGAACCATGAGAGTTCAACCTCTTACTACTTCTAAGAACTCCACCTTTTTCGATTTGATGTCAATGCAAACCACCTAGGCCACTCTTGTGAGAGAGTATAAGCCTACATGACTTTGAGACCATAATAAAAATAAGCATTGTAAACTATCAATAAATTAGGTAGAATGTGAAGTATTATGCTTTCTCCCAGTCGATGATCCTTAACAATGTGTTGTTTCAAGTACAATAATCTTGATAGTTGGGACAAATTTACAACTCCTTACTACCCACAATGTTTCTCTCCTTTCATTTCTGTTAATTCTACATGAAACCAATTGTGATAGTTGCAAGAGGAGTCACTGTTGATCTCAAAGGAAAACAAGAAATAAGTTTCACTTGGGGATTTTGCATGGCCGCCAACAATCAAGTAGAAGCATTGGCACTAATTTAAGGGTTGGAGATTATTAAGCATAGAGCAATTAAGTAGCTCAGTGTGGTTGGGGACTCTATAGTGATAATACGTCATATGCATTATCAAATGATTCCACGAGATATTTAGTTGAGCATGCTAGTCAATAGAGCTCAAAGATTAGCAAAAATCTTTGAATCCAAAGATTACTATTATTTCTTAAGACACTAAAATTCCTTTGCAAATATGCAAGCAAACAAAGCGATCAGTAATAAAATGAGAATAATAGGAACAAATGGGGAGGATCTACTCCAATCCCAACTCTCGTGAAATACTTATTAAGTGCAATGTTAAGGTCAAAAAACACACATTCAAGGGACAATTGGCGCTTATCAAAGGATGAAAATAAATGGGTATTAAAGTCCCTCCACTAATGTGTACTTCCACACACATCTTTGATGGAGGTTTCATTTATCAAATCTACAAGGATGGGATGGTTGAATTCATGTGGATTTATGGGTTGACTAGTCTAGAAATTACTATTAGTTTCAGTGCTTCTGTTATTCTTTACAATCCAAACTTATATGAAATTTTGAGAGACATTGAGGTGTAGCTTATGCATCTTGGTTGAATATTTGGATTGGAAATTATACAATGTGTCATCTTTCGATGATGGCTGAAAGGACTGGCTTTGGTTTGAAGCAATGTACAACAATAATGGGTGCTTTGAATGGTGTATAATTTGTAAGAGATTTGATTTGTGTAGAGGATTAAAGAGATGTTTGAGGCATGTTGGTGAAGTATATGAATACTTATCGCTCTATGTTCATAAATTGGAGGGATGGAGGAAAGATTGGGAAAATAGATTCTCAATGGAGGCTTAGGTAATACACAAGCGAATAATATGTTCAATTTTGTAGGTAAAATCTCTTAAAAATAAGGAATTGCAATTTGAAATTTTCATGGAAAATAATAATCAGAGGTTTGAGGAATTGGAAAATAAAATGGGTATGCTACAAGAAAGGATTGTAAAGTTGGAAAACAAGGGTAGATTTGTTGTTGGGGTTCTCCAATTAGCAGCTCCTCCCCCTGATATTTCTATTGGGTACTCAAGCTTGATCAAGTGATGGTAAAAGAGGAAGATGATGTGCAATAGGAACCAACCTTGGAAAAGAAAAAGGAATCAATTACCCAGTCATCCAAGATCGATAAAAAGCAAGAAGCCCCTAATGAGCATGATTTATTTTTAAAAGTGGAAATGTAATGTTTTATAAAGTTGTGTTTCTATCAAATCAGTTTATTATGTAACATACTAGTTAAATAGATAGTGGTATTCCTATAACTTTAAGGCTAGTATAGCCAATAGACATTAGTTTTGAAAATTTGAGGTTATTTGCAATACTTAAGACATATTTCTATTGTTGTTGGGACATGACTTTTTGGGACCATTTTTGGGAGATGTGCAACGCACGCAGAAGAAGGAAAGGCAGTTAACACATTTTCAGGACCAGTGCATGCAAAGGAAGGAAGACAATTGTAAGCCATTAGGTATTTTGGTCCATCAAAAAGGGCTAATCCATAATGTAATAGTAGAAATATGTAAGGGTTTTTGGGTAGAAAGTAAAGAAAAGTGGTAGAAAAAGTGTGATTGAGCAAATAAGGAAAGCTAAGTATGCATTGTATATGTGAATGTAAGAGTGAAGAGAGACATATAGAAGGATAGGAGAACGTCAATGGCATAATGTATGAGCGCAATGCACATATTTTGTAAGAAATGATTATGAATAATATAAGAAGTCGTTCATTGTGGACGTAGCCCATCTTGGGTGAACCACGTTAAGTCCTGGTGTATCTATGTTATGATGTGTTTATTGTTATGTTTATTGTGTGCATATAATGTATGGTTAATATTAATATGTTATATGTTATGATGATTCTACGCACACGATATCACGTATAATGAACAAATGCTAAGTGTAATGGTTATTATAAATGCCTCCCATCCCTTCATGACTGCAGAAACTTGGTTCCTGCAGTCCCCATAGATACCTCAATGAGACTTCACCTACTTGCGGGTGATGTCGAAAGGATCTACCCACTACATGCCAAAAAATGGTTCTGTTGTTGGGACTAGGACATATGATTGAGGGGAATGTGGAGGCCAACTAAGGAATATATTTTCATATCAATGGTTACAGAGGTATGTCTTTACATACTTACATGATATTTTCTTTGTTGATTTCTCGATAGTCTTGTCTAAGTGGTTACAGAGGTTTGCTGAAAATAAAGAGACATTATGCACTATTGTTCTGAGGAATTGGACCCCTGAGTTGATTCAATAAGTTATCACTATAAGCAATCGGATCACGCGCAAATTTAATTTATGGTTGGTTAGTGTATTGGGGGGTTATATTACTAAGTTTGTTATAGATTGTACTTGGTCATATAGTGTTGTTGAAAGGGTGTTCTTTAAGGGTTTGCTCGAAAGATATTTGAAATCACTGTCTACTTGGATCAAGATGTTGTTGTGTGATAAGGGGGTTATGAATATGGAAGTTGATTGCCCTAGTAGCTAGGCACCTTCGTGTGCATAGGGGGACTGGGGGATAACTAGGGGATGGTCTAAGTGTATAAAGAATAGGGATGTAGGAAAGAATGAATAAGGAATAGATGGACTGAGAATATCGGGAGAAGAAGAATGTGTGATAGAAGAAGAGATTGGAGTATTGCGTAGTGGAAAAAGGTTTAGGTACAGTAGCAAGAGGACCGTGGCTAAGAGAGAAGAGCAACATAATGAGGTTGAGGAAAGAGACATTGGTGTAGTACTCTAGATTGAAGGAATACCAAGCACAGAGGAAAAGGAAGAGGATAATCAGCTCAGTCCACTAGAAGGGGATCCATTACATCCCACTTAGGCCATACTCTGTGTCTAACCTACGACCTTGTATGCGTCTCCGAGATCTGAAACTTTGTCACGAACACTTTTAGTTAGTGAGGGAATCAAGGATAGCAGTAAAGGTAGCCAGAGTAGTTGAAGTAGTGCGACAACCTAGAATCAGTCGGAGACACTGATGAAGGATACTGTGCAATACGTCGTGGCGGGGGTAGACCCCACATTGAGAATGCTTGTCTTTCACGGAGCAGGAACATCAGATCTAGAACAACACTTATTTGTTTGTGAAGAAATATGGACCGTGAGAATGTCCAAGACAACGATGTGAAAATCGTGGAGTTAGTGACAACATTTAGAGAACGCGCGTTACTTTGGTATATGAAGTATCAGTCTACTATGCATGCGAGACAAGCTAGAATGTTGGCAGACATCAAGTAAGCTTTGTTAAAAGAGTTCCAGAAACTGAAATCTAAGTCGCAATGTATTTCTGAACAGAAAGAGATTAAGAAGTTGCAGAATGAATCAGTATGGGATTTTGACAATAGATTCAAGATATTGATGGATCGATTGACCTTCCAGATTCCAGATGAGCAACATAGGAAATGGTTCATCGCGGGATTGTTTCCACATATGCGATGCCCCTTGATGCAAAAAAATATTATGTCACAATCAAAAGCGCAAGATATCACCATGAAATTGGAAGCATCCCTTATAGGAGAGAATGGTGCAGGGATGGCTCAAGTTTAGTCGCAGTTAGCAGCGTTGACAATTCAGTTGCAAGAGCTTTCTAAAGGGAAAGAAAAGTGTGAAGAAGTTTTGTGTACCACATGCAAGAAAGAAGGTCATCATAAGAGAAAATGTCCAGCTTTTAAGTAGTGTTTGGCTACAGGAGCCCCAAATCCCTTGGCACCAAGAGGAGGAGTCTATTGTGAGATATGAAGAACAATGGGTCATCACTCGACTGCCTGTCCTTTGATGCAAAAGTATCAAAGCACTACCAAGAACTTATTTTGTAATTTTTGTAAGTATGTGGGACATGACAAAAAGGAACATTGCGTAGTTGATCTCATGAGAGAACGCACCATGGATGCATATAGAGTTCAAGGGGAAGAAGGATCGGGAGGAGGGGTACCATAATATAATACTCAAAGAGGATAAAATCAAGAAAGAAGAGGAGGATTTAGAGGTCGTGCTAGAGGAGGATTCGACAGAGGAAGAGGACCGGTTATTTGTTATAACTATAACCAACCTGGGAATTTGGCACGAGACTGTCAGAATCCTTGTACAATGTGCACATACTATAGACAGCTGGATCATGCGATGAAAGACTATTCGCAAATGATTGTGAAGTGGTGGGAAAAGAGGAATCAGAATGTTCATATGATAGTAGCAGAAGAGTGATATGATCGACCAAGGGTAGAAACAATTACGCGTGGAGGAGAAAGAACAGGAATTGATGTGACAAAATAATGAATTCAGACTAACCAGTGGGTCAGGAAAGCTGCAAAACCTCCCCTGACGTTTGATCCTTGGAAAGAGAGAGACACATACAAGAAAGCAAGGAAGGATTTGTTAGAAACATAATGGGTAGCATCGACTTCGCAACCCGTGTATGAAAAGACATCTGTGTATGGCATGCCTCCAGCCTATGACCACTCGATAACAAAAACAACAATTGAGAAGGTAAGTACTCAGAGAAGTTTCTCAAAGAGTTGTTTAGAACTAATGAAGGATGAAACTGCATTGAACACACTGTGCGGGATGATCGACCAGTGCGCGCAAGATAAAGAAGTACCTAGTGCACAGTGAGCAGTTAACCAAGTACATCACAAGAAAAGGACGAATAGGGAATTATGACTTAATGTGTTGTTAGGAGATTATGATATGGATAATATCATCCTGGATCTTGTATTTGATGTGAATGTCATTCTGAAGCAGACATGGGAAATGATAGGTAAACCAAAGTTGATCTGGTCACCTATTCAGTTGAGGCTAGTAAATCAGCACAAGATTGTTCTGATTGGAAGATTGACTAGGATGAATGTCAACATAGATGGAGTGTGCAACATAACATATTTTGAAGTAATCGAGATAGTGGATGGTAGTAAAATTTATCCAGCGTTACTTGGAATCAATTGGAATTTTGATAAACATACTATTATCGATTTGAAAAAGAGACAAATGATCTTCGAAGTAGCAAACTTAAGAGTCATTGCGTCATTGGATCGCACAGAAGGAAGACAATATGTGGATCCAGCAAGGGGAAAATAACTTGATAACCTTTACAATGTGACTACACATATGAATGACTATATTAATCCTATTGTTGAAGGTGTACTCAGTTGGTGAAGTATCAATTCTTATGCATTGGATTTAGAAGAAGCCCTGGAACATTGGCAAAAGAAGTTACATGAGGTATCTACAAGGAGATATGCTTGTATTATCCACAGATTATGATGGATTGGAGCTGAGGTATGTGATCCCTAGAAGTATGATGGACTAACAAATGTAGATCTTTTTGTCAGAGAATTTGAATTGTAGATACCTGATCAACAGAGATTTCTAGCTATAGATATTGCAATGAAATAGACTCCTGCAAGATGGTCAGTTGCCCATAAGGATATAATAGATAATTGGAAACAATGCAGAAGGTTGTTACAGGTTAAATTTAGAATAGAAACTGAGTATTCCGTGCAGAATTGAATATTCCATGCAAAAGTATATATGGTTGATTAGTCTTATAGATCATCTTACATAGTGCACTACGACATGGAGCTC
>WSFP011405917.1:0-25512 GCA_009831015.1 Picea engelmannii | reverse complement strand
TATTATCTCTCTTTGTTGATCTAGTTCTAGATACCAGTTCTTAGAGATCGTCTCAAGTGTATGTATAAACCTGTGCATCCATTCCTACTTGGGCACATGACCCCAAGTTGTAATGCATTACGCAATATGATCCTTCAAAAAACTTAACCCTCTATACTTATACACAATTTCTTTACCTTTTGTTCCAAATCTAATCTACAACATCCTTCTACACTATTGTCAATCTCCTATTCCTTCCTTATGTGTTTTCGACCATCTCACCAAAGTTTGTTTCAGAGAAACATCCAAAGATAATAGTCTCTGATGATCCATTATTTCCATTTCAAACTTTTTGATAAACGATTCTATAGGTGTTAGTCTAGTAAAATTTGGTGTATCAAGTACCTCCATTCCAATCCATCGCAAAGAGAGAGTAATGTGATCACATATTCTGGTCGATACTTTGTGCATCCTGTGCTACCAATCTTCGAATCCTTCTTTTGAATCAGACGCACAAGATTTTATGCTTCTCCAACTAAGTACACCATCAACAATAGGATTGAATTAATCATCCATCCATGTCATCATGTTCTACAGGTTATCGATTTATTTTCTTTTGGGTTCCACATATCTTCTTTCCTTTTTTGGATTCAATGGTTCAGTGACCTTCAATTCCCCCGCTTCAAAGATCATTTCCCTCTTCTTCAAGTTAATAATCATATGATTTTCAAAGGCCCAATCCAGTCTGGTAAACATTAGATATGACTGACTATTATCCATGATCTCAATGACCTAAAAGTATGATACATTGTGCACTCCATCTATATTATCATTTACTCCTAGCGGTCTTCCAATCAGCACTATCTTATGCTAGTTTTCCAACATGAACTGAATGGGTGACCAAATTAACTTAGGCTCCCCCATAAATTCCCATGTATTCTTTGGAAGCACATTTACATCATATCCTAGGTCTAAAATTATTTTTTCCATGACATAATTTCATATCTTCGCACTCATTTTGAACTCCCTATTTGTCCTCTTCTTGCACAATACTTGGTTTACTTCTCTTTGTATGGTTGGTGCTTCTCTGTCTTAGGTACATTGATCGACCATCCCACATAGTGAATTCAATGATGTCTCATCCTTCATAATTTCTAAACAAATCTTTAGAAAATATTTCAAAGTGCTTTCTTTCTGGACTGACCTTTATGGAATAGTGTGATCATATACTAATGGCATATCATATATTGGTTGTGCAATTGACGTTGATGTTATCAAGTCTGGTCCTAATATCTCCTTCTTGGATTGTTGATATATTTGTCTCTCTCTCTTTGTGGATCAAATTCTAGCATAGTATCAACTACTTTCCTTATCCACTACTCGATCCCCTTTCCCTTTCCCATCGCATCCTCTCATGTTCTAGCTACTCTGTGTGTAACCACTACTAGTTTGGGTCGATCGTCACATTGTTCTATTGATATCATATATATGTTCTAGTTTTGGTTTTGGTTCCCTCTTTCCTTCCATTTTTCTATCATTTGGGGACAATCCTCTGTTGCATGATCCAATTATATGTAGTACATTTATTTCGTTCAAGGATTCGGGAAGTCTCACACCAAATGTCTTATTTGATTACAGTTATAACAAATTATCAGTGCTCTTCCTCCTCTACCAACTCCTCCTCATCCTCAACCTCTTTCAAATCCTCCTCGTCCAATTTGATTAAATTCTCTCAGAGTATTATACTACAGAGATCCTCCTTCTGCTGCGACATTTTATTCTTGGATTTTGTATGCATCTGAGGTGTGCTCTCTAATTAAGTCAAACATGTGACAGTCCTTCTCACCATGTTTTACAGACTTGAAAAAATTATAGAAAAAAATCTTGGGCATACTCTAGTACTTATGCAACAATGGAAAAGTAGTCAGAAGATGTCCCCATGTCTTGCATATTTCAAAATACCCCACTCCTCTTGCTAATGGGTTCGGTAATTCTATAGCCATTTACTATGAAAATGTTGGGCACTTGTCTTTCTGATGACATTCTGTATTTTTTATGTCCTTTTGTCTTTCTGATGGCCTTCTGGATACGACGTAACTTTTTTCTATGTCAAAGGACAACATATGTACAACAACAAACCTAGAATAAACAATTCTCTATGGTGCTCATTAGGAATCTGGAATGTCAACCTACCCATCACATATTTAAACCTTTAATTGTAATCCCAAGATGTCTCAGTCTACACTTGCTTAATTTATTTCAGCTATGTGATGTACTGTGACTTAGATTTTGTCTTCCAAAATTCCTTTAATAAAGTTTCTCTAATTTTTTTCAATGTTCTTGATTGTCCTGTCGGTGTAGTAGTATGATATTTCATGTACCATAACAATGTGTGACCTTTGAATGTCGTTTATAACTACACAATCTTTGAAACCTCATCCTATAAATTCTTAATAGTCCATATTGTTTCACATACAAACAAATGTTTCTTTGGGTCTCCTGACCTGACTCCCTATAATTCATGTATCCTTAATATATTATCTACTCACGCCATTGTATTTTGTGTAGTACTTACCTTGAGTGTTGTTGTCTAACTCTGATTCGTTGTGATACTTCCATTATTCTGAATATTGTTATGAATTCCTCCACTAACTACAATTTCTATTGAAAAATTTATGGATCCTGCTTCATATATGGGTGATTCACACAGAGTCATGGGTTTGACATTGATTTCAATCTAATATGGAATTCCTTCTTCGACTGGGCTACACTGAGGATCCTTTTCGTTCTCTTTAATCTCTTTGTATGGTGTGTCTGGAGCACTACGTGGGTGTATCTCTTCTCAAATAAACTATGCTTCTCTTCTCGCTCAACCAACCTCTCCTCCTTACTATAACTAAACCTTTTCCCACTATGCAATACTCCATTCTCTTCATCTAATGCATTTCTTTTCTCTCTCGACATCCTCACTCCATTCGTTCCTTATTCATATTTTCACTCATTTCTTTCCATTCTCAGATCATCTTCTGGTCATCCCCTAGTCTCCCTATGTGTGTGAAGGCACCTAGAAATCATATTCCATCTTCATAAAATTCTTATCACACAACAACATATTTATCCAAGTAGACAGTGCATTCATAAATCTTCTGCACTGACCCTGGAAAATTCCCTCTCTATGAAACTATAAGACTGGGTACAATCTATCGCAAACTCTGTAATGTAACCCCTTAGTATTCTATTCGATAAAAAATCAACTACGTGAGAAACATTATTACTTACAGTATTCAACTATTTGATCAACTCACGAGTCCAGTTTCTCATATCCTCATCTCAAAATCTTCCAATATTATCCACTATCCTTTTTAAGCATTTAGTCAATATTATCAGAAACTCATCAATGAAGATTTCATGCAGATATCTAAACACATACCTTTGCAATCATTGTTCTTCATTGATCCATGGGTTCCTATTATGTTCTTTAGAAAATTCTTGTTCCTTCCTTTCTAGCCATTTTATGATCTCTTTATTAGTTGAGCTCCAAAATATTCCCTTAAGTTACAAATCCCATTCATGGAAACATAACCATTTGTTGGTGCATAGTGGGAATACCCTAGGTTCAAAAATAATAAACCAATAAAACCCTTAGACATCAGCCCTTTCAACATCACCTATAATCAAGTGAAGTCTCACTCAAGGCATCTAGAGGGGTTGTAGGAACCAAGTTTTTGTAGTGATGAGGGGAAGTGAGGCATTCAACATGACCATACTATGCATTATCCATTCACCTACGGTGTGTGTGGTTTCTATTACTTAACATGCATTATTCCTTATGTTTGACATTTCTCCACTTAAAATTCATTTATTCATCATTGAATTAAGTTCACATGATCATAACAACATATATCAATGACATATTCATAATACTAAACATTCAACATCATTGTGCAGTAAACAGTAAACACACATAAAAAACACATCGAAACACAACGTTTTAATTTGGTGCACCCCAAACTAGGCTATTTACACAATGAATGGCTTCTTATATTATTCATTGTAATCTTACTATAGTTGTGCATTGTTCTTACAAATAGATATATCAGTTGATATTACCCAAACTTGCCTAATTCGTTATGTTGTAGTGCGTGCCTAACTCCCGAAAACCTCAGTCATAACCCAAAACAACCAAACACTTATCCAAACATTCGATCACATCCTTCAACTACTCTTCAACCACTTTTTCTATCACCTCTTAGCTACCTCGAACCTTTACATGTTTATAAAATTAGAATGGAACTAATCGCGTTACAAAATATCCTGAAAAACTGAACAGTTTATGACCATTTTCCTTCTTTTGCACGCTACTCCATTTCTTTTCCTCCTTTCATGAATATTGACTCCCTAAATTCCACTTCCACTACATCCTTTGTTCCATCATCTAATAACCTCTTACCCTTTTGACCTGTTTCGGAGCACATCCCAAAACATCCCCAAAATGCATATCCAACAAGGTTAAAGGAGGGATCCTAGGCCTATGGTAAAACACAACATGTGAACAAAATAGTAATCCAGATGCTAAATAGGGTTCCCATGAAGGATATAAACTATCGCACCAATTACGACATCCAAAAGGAATCACCAATGTCGCAACTGACCAGGTTCGAACCTAAGGCATTGTTACAAGTGAATCCTTTGCGAATAAGCAGATTCCCTCTTGGTCTCTAGACTCCCAAGGATAAAATATAAAAGTGCTTAGCATGGATACTAACATCCTTTTAGGTCTAATCAAGCTAATATACGAAGGAGAAGAATAAATATATGTACCTTATTAACTACGTATGTCCTTGCAAAGTCCAGGCTGAGCTTCGATCCTGAGCTTCCTGATAGCTCTTGTAGAACAAACAAATATACAATGGACTTCCTACTCTACTGAGATTAGCTCAAATATAGATCCATATACTGCAGACAAACTCATGTGGAACAAGCATAAGTTTGAAAGAAATAGGACAAGCATTGATGTATTGATAAGAACAAGTAAACGTACTTACAATCCTTTGATGAAGGTGCAACAACTTCTTCCAGTTCTCCTTGTCCAACCCCTTTGCTCAATTAATCTATACAGATTGCTTTGATGACATCTCCTCTGTTAATACCACTTACAGGATCATAATTTTGGTATCAATCTCTAGTTTCCACCTCCTTTTCACCATGAGGAGGCCTCTTTATATAACCTTGGAGAGGCCCAACCACTTGAGATATCTTTGGGATAAGTTGAGGATTATTCTCCTCCAGTTGAGGATATTCCCTAAGATCATTCCTTGACCTTCTATTAGAATCCAACCACCTTCAGAAATTGAGGGGACTCTTCCTTTTTTTAGCTCAACAAACCAAAAAATCACTCAGAAAAGGTAGCACTCCCCAAAAAGGGTGCACAGAGTGCTCAAACAGTCCACCAAAGAGGCCCGGGGATTGATAGCACTCCCTAATAGTGGGTAGGGGAGTGCTCCTCTCCAAAATCCATTTTTGAGTGGTTTTTCCAGTGGCAAAAGGCTTTTACTCCTTGTCAACTAATTTCTCTTCTTCAAAACTAGTCTTTAAGGTGTCTCAAGTGTCCTTGTGATGTCGTTAGAGGCACGACATAGGTAAGATGACAGTATGATGTTTGTGACACTTGCAACACTTGTGGTCAATATGCGACAATTGCGGACAAGATGTGACACTTACAACACTTGTAATGATGACACTTGCGACACTATCGAAGTGAGTAATTTTTATGTGTAACAGATTTCCCCCCAAAGTGTGAAGTCAGAAGATGATGATGACTGAAGTACTTTGTAGACTTTTTCGAGCAAGGGTATGGATGTAGAGAGGCTATAAAAAGCTACACACAACCATCGAACAAATATTATGGCATGCTTCAAACCCAAGGCAGGCATACCTATGCTTGAGTGATAAAGACTTTTTAGGTATGGCCGCCATAAAGTACACTACAGATCCATAATTATATTGATAAAATGGTATAGCCACTGAAGATACAATGTAGATCTATACACTTATGACCTGAAATGATTGTAGCCATGAAGAATACACAGTGGATCTACGAGATGACAAGACATAGCCACGACCAATACAAAGTGGATCTATGTAACAGTATATGTGTCATAGTTCAAAAGAACTCCTTTGCAACTTGGGCAAAGTATACATAAGAGTGAAAACTCAATCCAGGGTCTTCTTACCAATCCCGATGTAGTAAAAATCTAACCATGTGAATAGATGTCCTAATATCAAACATGGTAGAAACCACTTGATTACTAGTCAATGATGTAAATCGTTAATAAGCACGAGGGAGATCACCATTGATGTCAATGATTCCCAAGGTACTATAGTACATTCCGACGAATGTGAATATATAAGATGAAGTTGAACATCCGTGGAATCATATGACTAGGGGTCAATGACATAAACCCACCGTCAGATGTGAGGAGGCCTACCATTGAGGCATGCAGGTCCCAAAGTACTAATTGGTTTCTAACTCTAGTTCTTGGACAATGTGTTGAAGTTGGAAAGAATAGACTCATCAAAGGAGGGCCTTGATGTATCCCCATCAAAGACATGAAACTTGCACAAAGATGTAATTGGTATATCAAATGAACATGGACTGACATGGGTATCGAAACGGGATATTTGTGATGGTTGAATCTCAAGGTAGATACTTCCCTTGAACACTGAGGCACATTAGTAGAAACTTGACATGGACCAAAACTTGATAATGCAGTGGATGTTGTGACTTTCATCAGGTGGCCCAAAGGAGTAAAAGAAACTCAGAGGATTGGATCAGTGTATAGGTTCAGTGGATTAAAATGCATGCAAAGACAAAGTGTCATGTTCAAGGGTGACTATAAGAGCTACTGGTAGTGTTCTTAAAAACTGCTTGGCTTGCTTCCTTCAAATTTTCCCCAATCCAGATAGATGATTACCTCTTTTTAATTTAATGAGCTCTAGGAGGGTAACACATGCTCGATATGACTCACATTTGGTAAGTCCCTCTTCCTTTGTTTAACGAACTGGAAGAAGTAAGGCTTTGGTCCCATATGGGCCCTTTAATGTATGATTATTTAACAAGTCCAGAGAAGGTAAACTCGATGGTTTTTCATATTTAGAGAGTCTGAAAACAACTTAAAGATGACTCCAATGCTGTCCATTTTCGTAATGTTAGTCTCACGAGGCCTAAAAATAGATAAATTATCACTCAAAAGATGCCCTTTCAAACCTTTTAAAGACTGGGAAAGGAAGCAAGATCACTTGACAATATTTTCACATTTAGAGAGTCTGAATAGAGTTTAAAGATGACTCCAAGGGGTTACTTTTTTGTATATCCATGTGAGTCTGAAAAAGTGATAAAAATATACTTGATTACATTCTCATGTTTTTTCGAGCACGATAAAGAAAAAAGACTAAGCTCGGTATGCCCCTAGCTTGAAATCTAGTGGCTTAACTCGAGACTGATCATCAAAGGCTGGAGACATGCCCTCCAAGCTTCAATTCATTCATGGACTTTGAGGTTGTCACCAATTTCTCTACTAGATGGAGAAAAAGGATAAGAGTGTATGAAAAGAAGGTTCAAGAGAGGTGATTGTTTCATTTTTTAATGATTTTGACATAGAAAAAGAACTATGCTAAGGGCTCTAGGTTCAATCCCCAGATTTTTGTTTCATTTTTTAACGAGCTTGCTAGAAAGAGGAAAACTATGCTCAAAGCTTCTGTTTCATTTTTTAATGAGCTTTCTTACAGAGAAGAGAAACTATGCTCGTGACCTCTGTTTCATTTTTTAACGAGCTTGTGATAGAGAAGAGAAACTATGCTCGTGACCTCTATTTCATTTTTTAACGAGCTTGCTATAAAGAAGAGAAACTATGCCCGTAGACTCTCTGTGATCATGGCTTCCAAGAGAATAATGCTCTGGAAGGACACCATGCCAAGGGAAAAAACTTGGTCAGGGATTCCAAGAGATCTTCACTGGATGGAAGAAGAATTCTCTGGAAGGAACACATGTCGAGGTCCATGATAGGGGTAAGGAGATCAGGTTCCAAAATCCCTACCGAAGAGATCACCATGTCAACTACCGGATCCAAGTCATCTTCATAGGCAGCTAAAGGCATGGGAGGCAACGAAAAATCAACATCAAGAGGGAAGATAGAGTGTATATCTTCCCGAATTTCTTCACGAGGGGGAAGAAAATAGGATCAATGATGGTTATCATCTCGAGGTAGTTTGTCAACGCTAAGCATTTCCCAAATAGATTCATCATAAGGAAAAATTGGGGAAGTGTAGTTGATTGCAGATGAAAAGGAATGTAACCATGATGGCATCGAGTAACTATCAGGTGCCAAGATATGTTGGTCATCCAAGGAGGGAGAAGTGGATTGGACAACAATGTATGATGTTTCGGCTAGACTAAGTGGCATGGTGTCACCTAGCGCATCGAATTCCAAGGGACTAGGTACAATCCAAGGGTCATATGATTCCAAAGATTGATAAGTCATGGTTGAAATCATATTGACGGTGGCAATATGATGTGTAATCGGTGGAACTAGTGTAAGGAAGGTACCCATAAGGCTAGAATATTTCAGCAAGCCAACACCAACGCTTTTATACGTGATCTTGTGATCTCCCAAGAATGGAATATTGTTGGTAGTGGGAGCGCGAGTGCCAAGTGTACATAAATCTAATTGATTGATAGTGACAATTTTTCCCTGATGAGGGAATTGTAAACATCGAAACACCGATGAGGCAACGACATTCATAGCATAAAACCAACTTCTTCCAAGTAATAAGTTGTAATTGAGGGGAGCATCGACCACCTCGACATCAACAGTGATGGTTTTTCCACCCAAATGGACAAGACGAGACTGTAAAATCCCATGGGAATGAAAACCTCGACCATCGAATGCGTGTAACATCGTTGGGGATTTTTTAAGTGCGGTTGATTTTAAACTTTTCCAACATGCTAAAGACATGACACAAGTAGAGGCTCCCTCATCCAGAATAGTTCGGTGGATTTGTTGATTGTGAACAACAACATCAACTTGGAAAGAAATTTGGTGAGAGAGTCAAGATGTATAATTGTCCACGTTAAATATGATATGGTTGGATAACTCAGGATCAACAATGCCAATAGCATCCAAGAGAATTCTACGTTGACTAGGGCAATGTTGTAGAACTTCTAACACAGACATAGCACACAGTGCTTGAGCTAAATCTTCAACAATGTTGTAGTTCTGGGTGGCACGTGAACTAGGATTAAAGGTATATTTACGGATAGTTCTCTTAGGAGGGCGTAATATAGAGTCAAATGTAGTTTTATCAATCTGAAGTGGTCCAGACGGAGGATTAACTGATGGAGGACTAATGGAGGACGGTGATGGATCTGGTAAAGTATCGGTACCGTTAGTGATTTTTCCTTTGTCAGGTTTAACTGATGTGTCGTATGTCTTAGAGAGAGTGGTCAAATTAATCCCATTAAACATATAAATATGTGCACTTGTTGAGGCCTCATCATGAGGATGGCTAGAACTTCCCCCAGGAGAGGGGGTTTGAGAAACCATGGATTGCTGCTATGGAAAAGGTTGAGTAAGCATAGCGGGTTGTGAATTTCCCTGGAAATGTTTGGCCACTTCATTGTGATGTGGACAGTCTTGAGTGTAGTGATCATCACCACAAATGATACATGGGAATTTTAGTTTCCATTGTGGTTTCTTTTCGGTAGCAGGTGTTTGAGATTGATTTTTTGGTTGTTCATTGTTAGTAGTATTTTTTGATTTATTTTTTTCCTTGTTCTTACCTCCGAATTGTTGTGAAGGGGAAAATTGAACTGCATTCACCTTAGAAATCTGAGTTTCGGGGGAGGTAGAGGAGAGTGTCGTCGACTGGGAAGTAGATTGAGTTTTGACAGAACCGATAACACCGTCTGCATGAGATGAGGATGACGGCTTGGATGGATTAGTATTAGCTCGAGAAACATTCAGAAGAAACTCATACAAAGTACCAGATTGTGAATAAACCAAATCCAAGTACTGATCCCGAGCAATGGTTTGTTCCTCAGTGACCATGCCACCCATAGCAACATCACGAGCGATCGGGGGTAAAAGTGATTTAGTAAACCACTCTGCCAATAATATGTTAGGAATATTATTTTGATCATTCTTCATCGTCATCTCCACTCATGAATATGGTCAGAGATATGCATAGAGTTATTTTGAGGAAGTGTTGTTGGGAAAAATACCCTACGGACTAGAAAACTAGGGTCAGACTTGCATGCAGATTTTGACCGTAAAGAAATGACTTTTTAACCTACCACCCAAAACTTAAACCCCTCTTTCCTGATACATGCATGGAAAGGAACCACTAACCTTTTTACTGATGTTTGGTGTAGATCCTTTGTTGCTCTTTGCCCACTTACTTGCGCTGCTCCTTCCAAAGTTAACCTGCAATCAAGACAAAACACTACGCATGCATGCTACTTTTCTACTTGAGGGTTAGAAATTAATCATAAATTACACAAATCATAGATAACTCATGCATTGGGATGAGAAAAGTATTCTTTTATTATTTTCAAAATGAATCAACTTACAATCAAAGTCGAGACCGACCACCGCTCCTTGATCCTGTTCCTGGGCTCCTCCTCTTCTTTTGTCCTCCAACTGCTTTGCATTAATTCTCCTTAGGCTTGAGGAAAGGCTAAAGGGTTGGGACAATGGATTTGGAAAATGGGCAGAGTTTCTTCGCTTATTATTTTCCTCCTCCAAATAGTACCCCTACCCCTTCTTTTATAGGCTAGAAGGAGCTAGGGTTTTGGACGAACTCTTGGCCATGCATGGCTGGGCGTTTCAGTTAACTGACCCATAGCTTTTTTTCCCGATGGAAACTTTCCTATTTTTGAGTTTTGTTAGGTAAATGCGGGCTGTAGTAGGCCTGCCAGCGTTCACACGCGTGCAGTAGTGGGTTAGGGCGTGTGTACCTTTACCCAAGAGGATTTTCAAAGAGATTGTTCACCAGATGTTTTGACAATGAAGGGATATGAGTTGGCCTGATGCTAGGTAAGCATGTGTGGTGCAATTTAGGGTTATAACAGATGCCCCCTAATGTGTGAGGTCAGAAGAGCATCTAATGGCCAAAATACATTACCAATCTTTTACCAATCTGTACTGATATGCTGAATGAGGGAGCCCAAGAATAAAAAACCAGGAGGTGTCGTTTGCAAAATACCAAATGTCTCACCGAGGTGGGCATACCCATGCTCGGGATAAAATAGAACCATGGATAACAATCAAATACACTGTAGATCCATGTCAAATAACTATAAAGAGTATCCGTGAATAATACACAGTGGAGCTACATCTCGAAATCAAAAATATATACATATAAAGTATCCATCTCCCAGAAGCTGATTCGACCTGATGGTTGTACTTCAAAGCTCAAGAAACAACTTCAAAATATTCTAAAACTCGGGTAGGAGTGTAATATGAGTGTACGACTGCACTACCTAGAGGTCTTAGACGACTCATCGGTTATGGACTTGATAATCTTGATGATCGGACTGAAGGCTTCAGTGATTTCGAACAAGGACTTGATTGGATGTTCAGGATGGTCGGGTATGCGGACAAGAGACATATTGCAGAGGGGCTGACTCAGGCTTAGTGACCAACTTCCCTTGGACAATAGCATGACAAGTGATAAGACTCAGGCAACATATATGTTAATCATAAGTCTACGAAGCAGGAGGCAACGCAAACTCTCCATATGTTTGGAAGAGTAACCAAACGGTGGAGGACACTACTCTATATAGCGAGAAAAAGATTCTGAAAGTCGTACTACATCCCATAGTCTAATGATCAAACAGACAGATGTGCTTTATCCAAGGGCGACTCATTATGCTGCCAATAAAGAAAATACTTTTCCCATCCTCTTTTTGGGGTATATTTAATTTTTTTTGTTCTTTTTGATGATTTTGAAAAAGAATAAAGGAATATTACGTTACAATGGAGGAACGAGTACTGAAAACATACAAGCTCAAGGCACAAGGACAAGACTGATGTTATAGGTAAATGATACTCGGGAAAAAATCCTCCAGCGGCCAAAGGTGTTAAGACGCAGAAGAAAACTGTTACAAGGCTGATGGGTAAGATATGCAAATGCGGTTGATAGAACACACAATGGTAACGTCCTTCGATGTAAGTTTAATGAGCCCAGAGAAGGTAAGCTCGGTGGTTTTTCATATTTAGAGAGTCTGAAAAAGCATAAAAGGAGACTCCACTGGGGTACCTTTTTCGAAGATAGTCTAGTCGGTTCGAAAAAGGGATAAACTAGCACCGATTAGACGTCAATTCAAAACCATTTCAACGAGTGTGACAAAGACAAGATCACTCGGCAATTTTTTCATTTTTAAATCTTAACTATGGACTCTGTCAGGAATGTTCTTCTGGACCAATTTTACGAGTGTGAAAGAATAAGGTCACTCAACAATCTTTTCAATTTTAGGGATTTTGAAAAGAGCTTAACTATGGACTCCGTGGGGGTTTCTTTTTCGTAAATTTACTCCCTCAGGCCCGAAAAAGGAATAAAATTATACCTAAGGATACTCTTCTAAAGAATGGGAATTCAATAGAGTATTCCTTTGTTCGTACAGTTGACCGTCCGGACTGAAAAAGGGGTAAACTACCGCCGGACAGACGTGACTTCAAATTTTAGTTTAACGAGCATGAAAGGTCACAAGATCGCTTGGAAATATTTTCATTTTTAGAGGGTCTGAAAAGGGATTAAAAGGAGACCCGTTTAAGGAACGTTCTTCTGGACCAATTTAATGAGTGTGAAGAAACAAGGTCACTCGACAATCTTTTCATTTTTAAGGAGTCTGAAAAGGGATTAAAGAAGACTCCATAATGGTTACTTTTCTCAGTTAATCCGGACGAGATCGAAAATCATAAATGCAGTCTCGCCGGATGTTGCTTTCGGATCTCAAAGCGAGCTTGAAAAACAACAAAGTTAGCTCATGATAGACTCTTTGTGAGTCGATGCCTGGCATCTCCTTGGGGGAGCTGTATGCTCCGACGAAAACATTGTCTATGACGCTAGGGGTTCTGGAGATATTGATAGGTATAGTTTCAACGATAGTCACCATATTCCCCTCAGCATAAATTTCCTGTGTAGCTAAGAGATTAATAGGACATGGTTGATCTCCTGTCATGGTGATAGTGAATTCTACTGCCTCGATTCGGATTAACTCTAGGAGGAAATATGATCTATGATGAAGATCTTCCCAAGGTTTGTCCGGAATAGTCATTGCTTCGATTACTGCTTCGTCAGAAGGAAATACTAAGTCTAACGAATCGATGTTGGCGAGAGAACCCTGAGCCCAGATAGGCTCTAGAAGCGGATCTGACTCTTATGCTGGAGTCGGATTAGGGTTAGTTGAATCTTGCTGGACTAAAGAGTATGCTACTTCAACGGCCGACAAGGGCATAGACATGCCAGAGTGCCCTGTCTCATCCATCGTGGTTGATGGGGAAGGAAGAATCCATGGATCCTCAAAGTAAGTCGTGCGGAATGACGAAACATGAAAAATCTCAGCCTTGTGGTGATTAGATATAAACTTGACATCATCATGAGGAGGTGGGTAATCAAAGGTACCCATCAAGGATGGGCACAAACCAACTCCTACGTTAATGACACCGACTTGAGGATTATCAATCATGGGAACCGTGGATTCCCCCAAAGCTGGGTCAGGTCTAGAGAAGGACAATTGATCGATGGTCACTATCCGACCCTCGTGTGGAAACAACAAGACTCAAAAAACTGTAGCAACCACAGCTTGCATAGAATAAGTCCAACTCCGTCCTAATAAGAGATTATAGTCAAGGGGGGCATCGACTACCTCTAACTCAACGCACATGGTATTCCCTCCTAACTGCACAGGGAAAGAAGGAACGATGCCATGTGGTCGGAAAGAACGACTGTCGAACGCAGTGAGGAGAGTAGGTGATGGAGACAAAGCGGGCTGGCCAATGGCCTTCCAACATGCTAATGACATACCACCGTGTGGAAAATATTTCGTGTAAAAGTTTTCGTGGGATGAGCCACTACTATATGAAATGTGACGTGGTAAGGAAGACGAGGTTTTAAGTCGGTTGTATCTAACATGATGGTACCCGGGTTACAAGTCTCGGTAGAGCCTAAAGCAGTTAACAAGTCTTTCCTCTGAGCAGGACAACTTTGGAGGACTTCCAAAGCAGACATAGCACAAGGGGTTTGTGATAAATCCTCCACCACAGAGTAATTTTGGGCGGCCCTTGCATTTGGGTTGTGAGAAGCTTTCTTAAAGGCACCCTTCGGAATGCATGTCATTGTTTCACCCAACGCCTTCTCGATCTATAGAGGAAGAGATGGGATCTCAGCTTCTTTACCCTTCTCAGAGACACTTGGTTTACTATAGTCATGCGCTCTAGTCGTTATTAAAGCATTACCCCTAACCATATATACGTTCGCGGATGAGGAATTGTTTGGAGGAGGGAAGGTTTCCTAGCTGCCCCCTTCGGCACTTGTAGAGGCTTGAGTTAAATTTTTCCCATGCTGAAAGGGATTAGTCAACACGGCTTGTTGTTGTTGTGTGACAAACTTTTGGGCCTCGACAAGTCAAGGACATAGATGGGTCGGGTGGTCTTCCGCACACAAGTTGCATGGATACCTCACCTTCCGTTTTTCTGTGGTGCCCTCGCCAGCATTATCAGTGGGTTTTTTATCCCCCTTACCCTTCTTTCATTGTTTTTTCTTCCCTTCAAGCTGCTGGGTGGCCTTTGGGTTAGTCATCTGCACGGAGTGTACTTCCGACGTTTGGGTAGGAGGAGCATCCAAAGCAGTAGTTTGGCTGGCCACTGAGTGTTGTATAGATAACTGTTGCAATTTCTTTGTCAATTTCTCAGCGGGCTTGGTTTGTGCTGAGCCAACAATACCATTGGCATGTGGTCCAGCTCTCTGTCTAGTTTTATCCAGTATCGATCGTGGTGCATCCAACAGGATGTTGTATAATAAACCAGACTGAGAATAGATGAGCTCAAACTGTTGAGCCCTCATGATGGCATCTTCTTTGGAGAAAACTCCTAAAGTCGCAACGTCTTTGGATAATTGCGGGACTAAAGACTTAAGGAACCACTCAAGCAGGAATGCTGGTGGGACTGGTACTTTGATTAGACTCTTTCGGTGTCTCCACTCTCGGATATGATCAGAGATATGGTCCGTTGTTGTCTGTTCGAAATTGGCAAGAAGCTCTGTGCCAGCGTCGTATCTCACAGGTAACTGGAAATGGTTAAGGAAGGCCATCGCCAGTTCGCCAAAAGAAGAGTATATTGAGCGATCAAGCTCAATGTACCATTTTGTAGCACTCCCAATAAGAGTGTGTTGAAACAATCACAACTGGACGGAGTCATCTTTCAATGAGTTAGATGAACACCAAAGATGGAAAGTAGTCACGTGATCACCTGGATCTTCTTCAGGCTTGGCCTCGAACTTTGGAATGTCCAAAGGCAAATTCGTTGGCATAGGAGGCCAACGTGGACCGTGACAAATAGGATCATTTAACAACCTTGTCAAATCTGGCAAGTGTAACGTCGCCAGGAATGGTAGTTTGGGTTACTACTGATAGCCTCGGAAAAAGGGTCTTGGAGTTTGACTAGCACCAGGTTGCCAGGAAAAGTTTGGCTGCTGGCTCGGATTCTGGTAGAAACCATGGCCCTGACCAGCGTAAGGATTTTTCATCTGTGGAGACATCATTGGTTGATTCCCCATAAAGGACATAGGATGTTGGGCATGCATTGTGTTTGACGGACTTTGGGAAGGATTACCCCATGCCAGTCCTGCTAGGAGAGGCATAGAAGTCTATCCAGGGTTCCATTGACTGTGGAAAGAATTACCCCAGAACGACATTCTAGAGGAGGGAACGGATCCTTGTCCTGAGTTCCAAGGTCCTGCTATATGTGCCCCCGGTGCAGGAATAGTACCTTGCACCAGAGTAGACTGTCCGAAAATGGGAGTGCCCCCAGATGGGAAAGCAGTGGATGCAAAAGTGTTGTTACCAAACGTCCCATTCCAAACAAACGGTGATGAACCTACCGACAGATTTTGTGCAGGTGTTCCTTGACTCCTGGCTCCAAATAAACTCATGTGTGTAGGCTGCCCGACAGACTACTGATGCAGACCACCAAGTGAAGGGGACGAAGGAGAGATATAACCTCCAGCATAAGGAAAAGCATTAAAAGGGATAGAAATTCCCCCAAGTTGACCTTGCAGAGGAGCATTAGAGCTCCCTTCCCCTAGACCCAAAGTCTGTAAAGTGGAGTGAGTGAGTGTAGGACTTGTGCCCGAACTAGGCATACCGTACGAGAATGGAGAGCCTATCGCTCTAGGTGTGAAGGGATTTTGGCTGCCACGATAGATGGGGTCGGTCCACTGTGCGACGTAGTTGCATCCGAGACCATGGTGGCCCAGGCCGATGACGAAAAGTTAGGATATGCTTCTCTTATGGTAGCAACGGTGGTGGGAATGGAAGAATTCTCAGAGGAAGTAACAACGTTTGTTTCCATAGCTGTGTGAGGCACTAACATGCATTCGTAAAATTGGATTGGTACATTGACCGATGGCCAAGTATCAGTGGTTGGGGTTTCAACCAAGCCAAGATTGGTGGTTGATTCCTCTGGGAGTTGTTCGGGCACAATGGTTTGTAACTCGGTTGCTTCGAAAGACCCTTGTTGGTCTAGTTTCCGCCTCAATGGTGGCGGGGGTGGCTCCAATATAACCGGTGGCAGGCCCAAGAGCCTTCGTGACCGGCGGAGCTCGGGATCCTCCACCATGTGAGAAGATCCAAGACACGCTAAGGTATTCTACATGATCAAACAGTCACACAAACTAAAAAAGAATCCCCTAAGAGATAAGACAAGCAATCACTAAGTATTTTGAAGAACAGTTACAACAACCAACACTAGAGAAACTTACCGATGCAAGTGCAACTCGAAAACGGAAGCACCCTCCAGGTGTACTCTGCAAAGCGTGGCCCAATGTCTATCCTAGGTACCACGGTATACCCCCACAGTCACCTGTGTATGTCCCTAAAAATATTGGCAACTAGTTTTCCAGCACGCGAACAGTCACTAGGCGGGTACAGTCGATAGTCGAGTAGACCACAATGAGAAGGGTATCAAGCCCAAAAAATGTCAAGGGTATCAAGAGAAAATGGTCCGGAAGACAACTGAGGACCTAAAACGGATTCGAGACCCACGAAGCCCCATGGAAAATGCAAACGAAGAAATCCCAAGACAAATCCTCGATATGTGTTCTCCACTATGCTTGGTATAGCTATGGAGGGGTTATCTCCGCTACCTTTCCTCACGCGACCTCGTGTTTATCCCCTGTGTTAGAGGGGGGTCCCGGATAACTTCCACAAAAAATGGACTTCTACACTCCCTATCACAGACTCTAATGTTTGGTTTCGAGTGGCCTTGGAGAGTTTCCTCTCCAACCTAATCCAAGGCCCTAGTTATGAACTAGTTTGTGAACCCTACAAACAAAAAGTCTAATAGATTTTAAATTAGCGTTGCTTTTATGGGATTTTTTACGTCACGGGTATGAAGTTGAAACTGACGATTTGTAAAGACTCAAAGAAAAAATGAATGAAAAAAATGTTGGAAACAAAAGACTTTTACTAAATGCAAAAATCAACAACTTTTCACAAAGAAAGACTTCTTTTTCTTTTCAATTTTTCTAAGATTTCATGCAGCAAACATAAAGGAATTTTGCTCAACTACGAGCTACTTATGCTCTAAATGCATTGCAAAAACTTATGAACAAAATACTTCTTCCTAGCTATTGATGCAGAAACACAATCTTCAAACAAAGAAGAAAATGAAAAAGACATATATATATTTTTTTATTTAAGCGCTAAATGAAGCAACAAAGGGAAAATGCCGACAAGCACAAAACCAAGAAAACAAAACAAAATTATGTCTTAAAGCACAGATCACAAAGAATCAGAGAAAAGGTACACAATGGAAATCAAAAAGCACAAATTCTTCCGCTTGTCTAAAAACCATAAAACAATTTTTTTCTTTTTTATCTTTTCTATCAAACATCAACTAAGAAAAAACAGGCTAATGATAAGAGGCCCTAACCTACTGACTGTGCAACCCTAGACTCAAACACCTGAGAGGAACACTTCTCACCACAGGAGGGGATGACTGCCCCACCCTGATTGAAAAGCATCCTGTCAAGCACGCTTCTGTCACTGAAACAACATGCGTGCAAACACGTGTTGAGCTACAACAAAGTGTGTGTACCCGCGGGCTGCACTTACACAAGCCACGTGTATGTATAAACTCTAAGACAAAAATAACACAGGCAGCCCAGACCAGGAAGAGGCCTTTGGTATTGATAACTAGGGTCTCCTGAAGGCTTGGATGCTTCTTCCTAATAGAAAAGAAAAATAATTGTAAGGAATAACAGAACGCAATAAAGAAAACTGAGACAAGACTGTGAACCAGCAAGACTCAGACAGGGTCCAGAAAGCCCCCTGAGAATGTATAATTCTGACAAGGAAGAGGAGGACTGCCTCTCAAGCTTTATGACTCCTACACGCTACTGAAACTTCTACAGCTAGCGTTCACACGTGGGCTGTAAGAGGTTAGGGCGCGGATACACGCGTGCAGGCCTTCTGCAGGCCATGTGTACCTCTGTGTGTCCCGATAATTACCGTCAAGCCACAGTCAAGGAAAAACTGGTATAAAGAACCAGGTTCCCTGCTAGCTCTGACCTAACAGAAAAAAGACAAACAAAGAAACATAAAATCTAATCCTTTAAACTACCCAAAAAACCTCAACTAAATCTGGAAACCCTAAAGAGTATCTTCCCCAGTACAGTTGCCAATTCTGTTGTTGGGAAAAATACTCTACGGACTAGCAAACTAGGGTCAGACTTGCATGCAGATTTTGACCGTAAAGAAATGAATTTTTAACCTACCACCCAAAACTTAAACCTCTCTTTCCCGATACATGCATGGAAAGGAACCACTAACCTTTTTACTGATGTTTGGTGTAGATCCTCCGTTGCGCTTTGCCCGCTTACTTGCGCTGCTCCTTCCAAAGTTAACCTGCAATCAAGACAAAACACTACGCATGCATGCTACTTTGCTACTTGAGGGTTAGAAATTAAGCATAAATTACACAAATCATAGATAACTCATGCATTGGGATGGGAAAAGTATTCTTTTATTATTTTCAAAATGAATCAACTTACAATCAAAGTCGAGACCGACCACCGCTCCTTGATCCTGATCCTGGGCTCCTCCTCTTCTTTTGTCCTCCAACTTCTTTGTGTTAATTCTCCTTAGGCTTGAGGAAAGGATAAAGGGTTGGTACAATGGATTCAGAAAATGGGCAGAGTTTTTTTGCTTATTATTTTCCTCCTCCAAATAATACCCCTACCCCTTCTTTTATAGGCTAGAAGGAGCTAGGGTTTTGGACAAACTCTCGGCCATGCATGGCCGGGAGTTTCAGTTAACTGACCCATAGCTTTTTGTCCTGACGAAAACTTTCCTATTTTTGAGTTTTGTTAGGTAAATGCGGGTTGTAGTAGGCCTGCCAGCATTCACACACGTGCAGTAGTGGGTTAGGGCGCATGTACCTTTACCCAAGAGGATTTTCAAAGAGATTGTTCAGCAGATGTTTTGGCAATGAAGGGATATGAGTTAGCCTGATGCCAGGTAAGCATGTGTGGTGCAATTTAGGGTTATAACACGAAGGGAGGTCAAGATTTTAGTACCCGTCTCGTAGTGAATAGGTAGTTGAAAGTGCGTGAGGAAAGACATGGCAAGGGAGTTGAAATCATGAAAATAAGCACGTGGTAGTTCAATATACCACTTTGTTGTAGAGCTCGTAAGTGTTCACTAGAAAAGACGCAAACGTATAGAATCATCCATGAGGGAGTTTGATGAACACCACAAATGGAAAGTCATCACATGGTTATTTGTATCTTCTCCAGATTTTTCGTCAAATTTTAGAATATCAGAAGGAAGTTTAGCTGGAATAACTGGCCAAAAATGGGGAATGAAAAATAGGATCATTGGTTAACCGAGACAAGTCTAGGAGATCCATAGTCTCAAGGAAAGATAGTTGTTGGTTAACTTGCGGATGATACTGGTGTGTCATAGGAACACCAGTAGGACCATAAAGTGGGTTAGGTGGATAATTGTAACCAGTAGGTCCTCCTACATACAGTTGTTGCTGACCAGGAGAAACATGATTCGAGGACGGTTGAGAAACATTTTCATAACTTGGTGGGTTTTGAGCATTATAAGCTGGGTGATTTTCTTTCCCATAAGGAGGATAAACATGTTTCCCTTTAGGAGGGTAAGAAATAGATCCCGGAGGTAGATACACATTGGGGGGGGGATAAACATTAGACCCTTGGGAAGGATAAGGTTGTTGTCCTTGAGGACTCCAGGTGGTGTTTGGGACGCCCAGATAAGGTTTTCCATAAGATTGTCTAGAAGGAACAAGATTTAATACTCCTCCTTGTGGGTTATGATATGAGTTCCACCCAATGTGGGGTTCGGTAAAAGTGCCTCTCGAAGATACTCCCTAGGATTGTGAAGGGTTTCCAGCAAATGAAGGTTTCCCCCCTACCAACGGTGGATTAATGACTGGGGTATGACTGGCAAAGGGAGGTTTCCCTCCAGGAAGAACATGAAAAGGGGGTTGTCCCCTAGGAGGGGTAGGCCTTCCATAGGATGGTGGTCTTTTAGGAGGGATAGGTCCACTATATGGTGGTTTCCCTCTAGTTGGTTGTATTTGGTTGTCAAGGATCTACATTGTCTAGTGCAAAGATGTCCCAGCAAGATCGTGCGGAACATGTGGAGCTGTAGAGTGAAATTTTGTAAAAGTGGGGGTAGGGATTGAAGTTCCCTGGGAATGAGTAGAGGTGATGAGTCCATCATTAGGATGGACTTGTGATGACATAAAAGTAGGGTTAATGACCTAATCGATGAGGTGATTCATAGTTTGACTGGATGGTCTCATTTCAATAGGAGGGTCATGAGGAGGAAAGGGTTGTCAAATGGATTCAAAATGCTCATAGAGATTACGTCCTGATGAATTCCTCCATATAGAATGAGAAAGTGTGGGATTTGTATATACTGCAGTGGTAGGACGAATAGGAGTCCTATAATCATCACCAAATATTGGTTTTGTGGATCCCATATATGTTTTGGTAAAAGCTCTCTCAGGTAACTGTGGGATCTCTTCATCTATGATGTTCCCAAGGGAGTCTAAACAAATCAAATGTGTTTCAAGAGGGGTTACCGACACATATGTAGTGCAAGGAGTGGGATTCTCAACCATAACCAAAGCACCTTCTAGATTTTCTAACGGAGGACTAACAACACTCCCAGTGTCAGAATGATTTTCTACCTCTCCATGGTAGTTGTCTTCTAGAGGGTTAGGAGGTAAGGGTTGGTAGCCTTCCAGAGGCATCCCTTGCATCCTACATGATCGAAAAAGACCTTTATCGTCTATAGGATCAATTTTGGAGAATAACAGTACACGCTGAAAATCTAGGGCCAACTAACGAAAAGAAACAATATACGCTAATAAAATCTAGGAATCAAAACCAATCAAACAAAACTTCTCTCGATGATCACACTAGTTGGTGATGAAATCCAATGTCGTGTGATCAAGTCAAGAAGGTGCTAGCATATGGTGGAACATTTACAATGGTGACCTGCTTAATGGACTTTCACCTTGGTGCAAGCTTCCATGTAGTAATTGTGGATTTACCCTCCAAGGAGCCCGAGTGAGTTTGACCAATGTCTGTTCCAAGTACAGTGAGACTTCCCTTCACCATCAACTCATGTAATTACCTAAAGATTATGGAAACTAAGGACACCAACTCGCGGTCATCCCCTAGGAGGGTACAATTGACAGTCCGATCTGAACATATGGGTAGGATAACAAGTCTGAAATCAACTTGAGAGGCTCTCACACATAATAGTGGGTATACCTTCAAGTGACCCCCAATATAAAATTTGACCACTACAAACAGTTGAACCATAGAGGGATGATCCCCGTAATTCTCCCGAATGCGACCTCATGCGTAACCCCTGTGTGAGAGGGGAATCCCAGAAAGCCTATATGAAAATTAGATTTGCTCTCCCTATCGCAAGATGCTAATTTTTGTTTTGAAAAACTTTGGGGAGTTGTACTCACAACCTAATCCAAAATACTATTCCTAGTCTAATGTTGGTGGAAGATCCTAAGAAAAAAAAATTCTAGATAATTTTTAATTAGCGTTCATTTTGCAACTGTTCTTTACTCAAAGGGTGTATGCCAATGAAATTGATGGTATTGTGACTCAATTCCCAAAAAATGCACAAGAAAATGATAAGCAATCTTTTCTTTCGATGAATGCCTATTTAAGGGAAAGAGGGAAATTTTTTTTCTCTATCAAACACCAAGATGCAAGATCCTCAAATTTCTCAATCAAATCCAATGTAATGCTAAAAAATTCAGAAATGCCTTCTAATATCCAAACCAATCACTAAAATATGTCCTTTTTCTTATATGTGAATCATAATCATATGTAAAACTTCTAATGCCAATCAGACATCAGGATTTAAACAATCAAAAGAAAACCTCACACAAACAAAAATACACTCTCGTTGTGAATAAACAATAAGGACAAAGATAACCAAATTTGCAAACAAGAACCAAAAAACCTCAAACAAAAGAGAAATTCTAGAAAACTGACCTCAAAGATCAAAAGGAAAGGTTCATAGACCTTTGGATTTCCTCACAAAAGCTTCCACTCAGTCAGAGAAATGAGGATAAAACAATAGTTTAACTCCAGGTTAGCAAAGACAAAGAGTAACTTCAAGGCAAGGAAAGAAAATGTCAAATTTCCAAACAAGAAGAGATCAATTCTTAGAAAATAGGGAGTTGAAGACCAATACCAAGATGAGATGAGATTTATAAAACTCCTGAGCCAATGCCAAAACTAAGAAATATATTCAGAGGATGAAAATTCTGGAGAATTTCTCACAAAAAGGGGGTAGCACTCTGGTGTAAGGGGCACTAGAGCATTCTAGTGCTCTATGTAAGGCTAATGGATAGTGATAGCACTCTAATAGAAATAGAGGTGGATTTCTCTACTCTCAAAACTCAAAAAAACACTCAGAAAAACAAAATTCCAAGCAAGCTCAGCAAATCAAGGCGATCATGATGAAATAAAGAGGCAATCAAACAAATCTAAAGAATAAAATACAGTATGGAGAAGGTCAAGAAAAGGGTAAAGGACCAAAACAAGATCTAGGAATGGAAAGAAAAATCAGAGCTCTTCCCCAATGGAGTTGCCAAATTTCTGTTACAGGTGAATCCTCCTACGTACAAGTGGATTCCCTCTTGGTCTCTAGACTCCTAAGGCCAAGACATAAAATTTCTTAACATGGACACTGACATCCTTTTAGGTCTAATCAAGCTAATATACGAAGGAGAAGAAGAAAGATATGTACCTTATTAACACTGTTTTTCCTTTCAAAGTCTAGGCTGAGCTTCGATCCTGAGCTCCATGACAGGTCCTATAGAACAAAAAAATATACAATGGACTTTTTAATATGCTGAGATTAGCTCAAATATATATCCATCTACTGTAGACAAACTCATGTGGAAGACGCATAAGTTTGAAAGAAACAGGCCAAGCATTGATGTATTGAAAAGTACAAGTAAAAGAACTTACAATCCTTTGATGAAGGTGCAATAGCTTCTTCAAGTTCTCCTTGTCCAACCCCTTTTCTCAAGTAATCTATAATTATTTCTTTCATTACATCTCCTCTATTAATACCACTTACAGGATCATAAGTTTGGTATAAATCTCTAGTTTCCACCTCCTTTTCACCATGAGGAGGCCTCCTTATATAACCTTGGAGAGGCCCAACCACTTGAGAGATATTTGGGATAAGTTGAGGATTCTTCTCCTTTAGTTTAGGATCTTCCCTAAGATCATGCCTTGACCTTCTATTTGAATCCAACCACCTTCAAAAATTGAGGGGATTCTTCCATGTTTTAGCTCAACAAACCAAAAAATCGATCAGAAAAGGTAGCACTCCCCCAAAAGGGTGCACAGAGCACTCAAACGCTCCCCAAAAGAGGCCCAGGGAGCACTATCACTCCCTGACAGTGGGTAGGGGAGCGCTCCTCTCCAAAATCCATTTTTGAGTGGTTTTTCCAGTGGCAAAAGGCTTGTACTCCTTGTCAACTGATTTCTCTTCTTCAAAACTAGTCTTTGAGGTGTCTTAAGTGTCCTTGTGATGTTGTTAGAGGCATGACATAGGCAAGATGAAAGTATGATGTTTGTCACACTTGAAAAACTTGTGTTCAAGATGTGACACTTGCGGACAATATGCGACACTTACAACACTTGTAATGATGACACTTGCGACACTATCGAAGTGAGTAATTTTGATGTGTAACAGGCATAGTGCTGGAAATATGGATGGTTAATAATGCAAGGTGGGAAATGGAGGGAAAAACATATCCCTATAATAAATTTTGGAAACATGTACTTCAAGTTTAGTGGAAGTCACCATTTTCATAAAAAGAGTCCTCGTAATATTTTCAACACATGTAAACTAGATTCAGGGGTAAAAACACATAGTGAAATCTCAAAAAACAAAAAGAAGGATTTTTTGGATATGATAAAAGCATTCACACCACACACATATGTACAAGGAACTACACATATTTATGCTTTACTCCAAGTAGATATCATTTCTAGGCTTAGGCCAATAATATTTTTCATAATCATTGAACTCATGAGTTGATGTTGGCATTGTATGGATTACCATGTCGGAGCCATGCCACTTAGGAATGAATTTCTTCATACTAAGATACTCCTTGTGAGTAGTCTCGAAAGCTAGGGAAACTCCCTGATGGTATCCATAAAAACATGAAGGAAGTACGAAATGTGAATCTTCGATGGAAGGGGTAGCAGAGAATTTAGTGGTAAGTTCTGGAAAATATATCTGAGGTAGGAAAGGGTCAAGACTAGGAGGTCTACTAGATTCCCTAGTAAATTCCCCTAGTCTAGAATAAAAAATCATCATGCTAACTCTCATGGTTATGAATCATGGAGTGTTGTGGGGTATTCTACCCTACGGAATAATAAGCTAGGGCTCTAAACTTATACGCAGATCATGACCCTTAAGATTTAACTTTTGACCTTCTATCCAAAATCTCAATCCCTTTTCTCAGGCAAACACGGGAAGAATAAACCAACCTTTTTCCGACGGTTGAAGTAGATCCTCCGTTGAGTTGTTGTCTCCTCGCTGCTGCTGCTCCTTCCACAAAGCTTCCTGCAATCAAGACAATACTATGCATGCATGCTACTGATCTACTAGGGGGTTAGAGATAAAACATAAATCAAATAACATAGATGAGATTCATGTATTCG
>ML859414.1:3921-25512 GCA_009831015.1 Picea engelmannii | reverse complement strand
CTATACAAATTTATATAATAGTGGTTAATAATATGTGTATTTTCCTTGGAGATCATATATTTCAATTTGAAGCAATAAAGTATGAACAAATTTATAGACTAAGCAATGAAATTATTTTGTAGAGGGGGTACCTTGTCCCACAAACAAAAAGGTCTCATACATGAATTTGATGTTTAACTAGAATGTGACCTAAAATTATATTATTAGTATTAGTATAAAATATACTTAGAATTGTTATTTTTTTCTAGGTTACAAAGCTCGAGGAAAATCCCCAAGTACTTCCCCTCATTTCAAGGATAGTACATAGGGTAAACCATGTAGTCTTTAGGACACAAGGCCTATCAACAACAAGGCTCAAATCCATTACAATAATATACTCGTTAAGATCTCAACATGTCACTTGCAGAAATTGACTTTGGATGGGGAGGATAACAAACATTCCTCTCAACCACCCGAGTTAAACCCAATTGACAGACATAGAATTGTTACGCGTTCACACACAAACATGCGCGCACACCCACCCACCCACACACACACATAAAAACACACAATATTATTAAAGTCCACTTAAATCAATTTGGTTTTTTCAGACATGTTAACATGCTTTGTTGATAGAGGGAAACCAACTTTGGGAGATCAAACACCTTCCCTCAAACACACTAAAAGGATCTACACCTATCGGGGTTTGAACCTATGTTGTTCACATTGCGACGCCCTATCCAAACCATTAAACCAAAAGCCAACAAATCTCCAAATGGGAGGGCGTTTATAAAAATAATATATCCACAACAATACCATGATGAGTTCAAATTGCATACATAATAAATAATCTATAGAGTGGAAAATATTTTTTTGATTAAAGCTTCCTTTGGATATAAAAATAAACAATATACACATTTTAAATAAAAAATGAGATGTGAAAGTGGCCTCTACATGCATAAAGAAAAAAATACAATGAAAAATCACAAGCTAGCTTAAACCAAAACATCCATAGTCATATTTCCCCTAGCTAGAAGTCTAAAGTCCATAAAATAATAGCAACACAAATCAAAAGGTGATATATCGAATCTAGATAACACTAAGAAGTAACCATGCCAACATTAAGGGGAGGTTGATCATGATCATCTTGTGCTATTGGATTTAGGATCATTTTTTATATTAATTCAACATTAAAAATGTTGAATAGATGTAAAAAATGACAATACAAAACATCGACTTAACATGGAGAAAGTGTTGTTGCATTACCAAAGTTATACTTGTCGAATAAGAGACATCAAACTGATGGTACACAGAACAAGGATTTTGTCATGATATTTCAATTCAATAATGTTTCATTGACACATAGTCAACGTTTACTAACATAACACAATAATGAAAATCATGTTTGGTTAACAATATAAAATCCAACTATGCCACTTAAGTGATGTTAATTCAATGTCTACATACCAAACTACATCACCTTTCATGTCAGCTAACCAACCTTACACAAGTTCAAATCAACATTGTTGTTGAAGTGTTGACATTTCACCAACATTATACATGTTGAATAACCAACATAAGGTATCCAAAACACGTCGATTATATGTCAAATAGTCAAAATCTAATTTTTTTATAACAAAAAATAAATAAATGGGAGCCTTTACTGCCTCCTTAAGTATCTTCATCTTTGTTCATTGTCTTTTAAACTTTAAGCATGTTCCAAAGATCTTAGTTATACAAAAATTATGACACCAATATATAACCGCTATATATATGGGCTCCAAACCTCGCAACCATATAGAAAACAAGGTGCAATTAAAGTGTGGAAGGGATGAATTTTTGCTTGGATATCCTAGAAGTACTATAGAGTCTTCAATATAGTTATTTCATCTCTCAAGAACATATGTAGGTCAAGGACTTGAATATATATGGGTTTACCAATTTTAGATGAAACATTGGTCCAAAGCATAATGGGTTACTATCATATTGCCATAAAATCTTAAAGTATAGAATCAATTCTCTAATATATACTAGTTGAGAAACAAACATCATGGTCTATTGTAAGAATCATGTAAACGCATGAGCTCCCGGTCTCTGGATATTTCACAGGATTTGAATTAGTTCTTGTATCCCTACTGGATCCCTCTCTAATGCACACAAGCCCTTTTGTTTCTACTTTACATGCCCAACACAAAACCTGCTTGGCGCTTATGCTAAGCTCCCTTTCTCCTCTCAGGATTAAAGCATAGGTTATAGCCCCTTTGCCCTGACAGAATCACATATGATCTCAGGCTAGAACCACGCACTACACAAAGGAACTATTCATAGCTATGAGACTCCAACTCTTTGGTGGATTTAACAAAATTCACAACACTCTTATTCACCCAGACTTCCTTCGCGTAGATAGAAGTGTCCATATGACTTGGGGCTAGAACCCAGGGCTTAGTTGAAATGTTCTTCGATGCTCCGTGACTTCGACGCTTTATGAACATTCACCCAACACCAAAATAATATCCCAGAGTGGTTACCAAATGAACTCGGTCATAAAGTAATGTGACCAACAACTGTGGGTTTTATCCTGTCCTTCCACTCTCCCATCCTTTTCTACGGCCAGATTTGACGCCTGGCGGGTACTCTCCTCCCTCAAATATCTACGGTTGATATCTACCATGGACTTCAGGACTACGGGCTTCGGGGGTTCCTCCTCCAAACAACACAATGAACAAACTCCCTTGGATCACTGAACCACTAAGGGATCGAAGATCGACGGTCTGTGCTCCTCCCTGATCAACAATTGACATTTATTCCATGCTTCAGAGCTTCGGGGCTTCCTAATCCAAACGCCACGACTCACACTTTTTTTGAAGGGCTGAATAGTCGAACCACCGAAGGGCCCCCTAATATAACAACTCTCGCTTCACCACTTTATCTATGGTTGAGATCTAATATTGCGATTGATTCGATGGTTGTTGTAGCTTTATCCTCCATCGTGGCTCTGCTTTCCCTCAACAAGGAATTTTCTCAGGTTCTCAAAGGCTTGGCCTTTGATCTCTCTGCAGGGCCGACTCCTTGGCCTCTTCTTGTGTCAAAATTTCTATCCCTCCTGATCTCTGAAACACTTCAATCGAAGTGTTGGCACACTCCTTGTGCTCGATTACTGTCCCTCCTGAGTTTGTAATTTCTCCTAACTTCAAAGGGGCTCGATTCTTTGTTCCTTCAAACAACTCCTTGTGCCCTCCTGGCACCTACACTCTTCCTCCTAACCTTATGAAAAATGTTAAAGTTTTCCTTCAGCGCCCTCCTAACACTTTGTGGTCTTCCCCCTGAGCTTTACTATTACTTTAACAAACTTTTTTCTTCGTTCACTCCTTGCAATGGCCTTCCCTTGATATTTTACACTACTATGAGTGTAGGCACACTCCTTGCGCTCTCTCTGTGCACACTTGCACTATCCCTTCTAAGATTGACTGACTCTAGTGTGCCCACTTGGAACGCTCCTCCTGAACTCAAAACTGAGTTCTTGCGCACTCCTTTCACTGGCTTCTTAGAGTTCTCGAATAACTCTGTTGTGTAGTCCTTTGACAACCTCGAGAGCCCAGAACACTGAAAAAATCTACACAGACATGGAATTCTATCTATTTCTGCAAAGATGAATGTTCAAGCATTAATCTTAACATTCACAAATATACACAAACATTCAGAAAACAAACACTCATTCACAGATATAATACACACATAGATACATATAAAGGAAAATATGATTTTCTATTAAATCTGAATGCTTACAAGACTGGACTGCAACAGAGTCTCGATTCTTCTGCTCTATGCTCCAAAAAAACTTACTTACATCATATATTACATTGATTTATACATGGATGGATTTTCTAGCCTTCCCTCTAGATCAATTTAGTGCTATCATTTCTAATTAAATGTATTCTTATCACTAAGTCATCACAATAAATATTCATTTACAATATTTACATATCAGGTGATTCTCAGGATCTGTACAAACTATGGCCCATTAAAGGCGATTACACTTATCCTTACAGAATACAATGGCTCTTTCTTCCTCGATCCTTACAAACTTTATTACATTAAATTGGAGATTTTAAACCAAATGAGAGGGCTATGCCTTTCTCTCCTTGGGATCTTCTCTACCCCTCATGTGTTGCATTGGATGTTGATGTGCTGCTGAGTGGGAGGAATGCTCCTGCATCAGACTCCTCTGCTAACAAAATCACAAGCTCTTTCTCATGGCTTCACTGCTGCTGCAGTTGAGGTCCTCCTGGATCCCAAAATTCCTGCTATTGTTTCCCACTTGTCTTGCAACGTCTTTCCTTCATGGAGATCCTCAGTCTCCTAGGCTTCCATACCTTACTCTATAGTGCCCCATTGGCTCTACTTCTGCACTCTACCTTTGTCACCTGTCTCCTTTTGCTGTTGATGTAAATCTCTTCTGCATGTATTCTCTGAGACGTCTTCACCATCAACATCCTTATCATTTCAATTTCACTATCCAACCTTGACTGCTACTGGCACATAATGCTGCATTGCACTACAACGATTTTCTTGTGGTCCATTGCCTCACTTTTATCTTATGTTTCTTTCATGTCTGCAATAACATATTGCAGGGAATTATCCTCAAGCTATTGGATGCTCTCATCTTCCTCTTTTATAGCCACAATATCATCTCCACATGTAGGCTCTTTTAACAGGTGCTCGTACAACTCAATATTTTTCCAACATCTCTCAAGAATTTCATCATGATGGTCATCATCTTATGCATCATTTGCTTCTTTTTCAACAACTTCCAATAATTGTGCTCCCTCAACGTCTTTGAGAGGTATCCATTCTTTTTCCTTCTCCTCCGTGGCATCATTGGATGGTTTTCCACCTTCACTTGAACCCGCATCCATACACAAGTTGTCAGTTTTAAAAACATATGGCTTTATACCCTCACTTAAATCCTATGTCAACATCTCCACATGTTGATCTAAACTCTCCTTAGAGTCCACGAGGCCCTCAACTAGTCTCTTCTCATCATCACCCTTCCCAAGGATTGGAAATTGTTCAGACTCATAGATACATACTTCTCTATCATCTGCCTTGAGTTTCTTTGCCTCCTTTATCCAAAATTTTAGCATGTGCCTCTTTCTCCTGGAAATCAACTGCTGAATAGGCCATCTAGTATCCTTCTTCATTACCCATACACATTTCTCGACTTCCTTATCTCTCTACCATTGTTCCATTAGCACATCATGTCGTGCCCTCACCTCAATTATCTCCTTCACAAACTCCTCATTACTCATTTTCTTGATGCCCTTCACTTTGACATATTTTTTCACTTCACTGTGACTTTCCTATGAAATCCTCACATGACCATTGGCAATTTATCTATTTATTTGTAAGCATGAGGGCATGTGATGTAGGCATTTCTGCCATTAGAGATTCATGGAATTTTTTTATCAGACTTTGTGTTCTTTATTATTATTTTACCTTGTCATCTTGATTGACTGCAATTACGAGAATTAAATATCAATGGTTGTTCATGGGCAGGATATTCATGAGTTGCAAATGATTTGTAGTAATCGCCTCCTTTCATGATCTCTGTTCTAGTAATATTTTAAGTCAATTTTGCAGAGAGGATGTCTGCTTGATAATATTCTTCTTTTTGTTATCTTCCTTATATCTCCATCCATCAATTATAACTCTTTTTGTCTAGTAGGCATCTTAAGTGCCTTTGATTTGTAGGATGTGTTGACTCCATGCCCAATGTAATGACTTTGCAAACAATTTTCTACCCTCATTCTTTCTCTTCCTTGCTGATCCATTCAAGTTTAAACCTGATTTAATCACTTATATCTAAATGGGTAATGGGATCACTCTTTCTGCAGTTTGGAGTGACTTCTAGTGCTAATGAAACCTTCATCTTATTTCGATCGTTACTCATTTATGTTTGTTTTTATCTTATACTTAGCTTCAACGGTAAAGAGAAACCATTCATACACCAACAGTAAAGAGAAACCATTCATACACAAGTGAAAATGAAACATGTGTTGATTTTTCAATAAGCTAGGTTAAGCATGTAGTTCATTTCAATTTGCAATTGTTTTAACCATAAACAAGAATCTTGCATCAACCAAGATCACAAGAAGAAACACCATGCACAAGAACATAAGAAGTATCCTGGGAAACCCTTCTCAACAAGGGAATAAAACCCAACCAATACCTTTGCTATATTCTTCAAGAGAAATACCTTCAACACCAATAAGACTTAGCACACAAGAGGGTGCTCAAACCCTAGAAGACTAGCACCCAAGAGAGGTGCACATTTTTCCCAAGATGATATACTTGCTGAAATTTCAAAACTTGTGTGAAGGATATGATTCCACAATGGGGAATCTTACTTTACTTATATTAGACTTGTCCTATCAACAGAAGTGTCTATTGGCACAATAAGGCCGACCTCTCTAGGTCACATTATAATTAATATTAACCAAATTAATTATCTTTTACATTTATTACTAATCACATTAAGGTGGGGCTGACTTGTACCCTTTACATTACAATTAGGGTTACAGGGAGGTCTGACTCTTGAACAATATAGAAAGGGATATGATACACCCACTAGTGCTCATCCACCAGGGGCACATCCATAGGGATGTCCATATCTCTGGCTCACTGCATTACACAAAAGAACCATATCTTCACATGTTCACCTGTGCTTGTCCACAGGCACGTCCATTCTACATATCTTCTTTCCCACTGCCTCACACATGAGAATCATTTGGAGTTTCTCATCAAATCTGCTGCTCAGAGAAGGCTAATACATCATCTTCATTTCTGTTCACATGACGATGGACCCAACACTTTGGGATTTCACATGTTCACCTTGTGCTCAACCACATGCACGTCTAACTCAACATATCACCTTTCCCACTGGATAACCATATTGAGTTCTTCTCAACTCTCTGAATGGAGGAGGTCATCTCTACGTTCCAGCTCTGTCTCAGGTAGGAACCATGTACCCTTATTAGGGGCTTTCTCTCAGGTTTGTAAGCTGGAGAAAGACTCACATAGCTACAATGATCCACATCTCACAGGTTTGTAAGCTGGAGAATGTCTCACATAGCTGAAATCATCAACACTCCCTCTCAACTAGGGAGGTATTTTCCACCAGGACAAGTCTCTCATGGAAATACTCAAAATTTGTCTTGGCCAATGGTTTAGTGAAGATATCTGCAATTTGTTCATGACTAGAAAGATACTGAACATGTACTGTCTCTCTCCGCACCATGTCTCCGATATAATGATACTTGATTTCAATGTGTTTCGATTTGTCATGAAACACTGGGTTCTCAGAGAGATTTACACAACTCTGGTTATCACAATGAATAGTAGTTGGATCCATCTCATGATCGAACAAGTCAGTCAAAATTTTGCGAATCCATACTGCTTCACGAACTGCCACACTCAGTGCAATGTACTCTGCCTCTGCTGTGCTTAAAGCCATAGAGATTTGTTTTATGCTACACCAGGAAACCATGGCCGATCCTAAGGTGAAGCAACAACACGAGGTGCTCTTTTTTTCTACTGCAGTTCTTGCCCAATATGCATCGACATATCCTTGCAGGATCAAGTCCACATTGGATGCATATCTCAAGCCATAACCAATTGTGCCTTGTAAGTATTTCAATACGTGTTTTGCAGCTATCTAGTGTGTATGTTTTGGTTGGATCATAAATTGGCCAAGCACATTCACTAAATAACAAATGTTCGATCTGGTGTTAACTAGATACAACAAAGATCCAATCAAATGTTGGTATAAATGTGGATCTACATCTCCTGAATCAGTGTCACTCATTTTCCTTAAATCCATTACCATTGAAGTAGGTATGGATTTGCATTCTGTCATACTGAACTTTTTCAATATCTCCATAGTATATTTTCCTTGACTTAGAAAAATCTCATCTGTTCTCTGCCATACTTCTAGTCCTAATAAGTAATGCATTAGGCCCAAATCCTTCATTTCAAATTTGGCAGTCAATGCTTGCTTGCATTCAACAATGAGTCTCTCTGAACCGGTGAGGAAAAAATCATCCACATATAAGACCAAAATTAGACACTCATTGCTGTCAATGTGATAATACAAGTTTAGATCAACTACACTTTTGTTGAAGCCCAAAATCATCATAAATCCATCCATTTTCTCGTACCAAGCACATGGTGCTTGCTTTAGACCATATAGGGATTTCTATGTATACATGAGATTTTTCGTTGTGTACAACGAAACCTTTTGGCTGCTCAATACAAACTTCTTCCTCAATTTCACCATTAAGAAAATATGTCTTTACATCCATCTGATGTAGCTTCCAGCCCATGGAAGCAACTAGTGAAATGATAGATCAGATGGAGGCATGTTTGGCTACAGGTGCACAAGTCTTGTCATAGTGGACTCCCTCTATTTGTGAAAACCCTCTGGCCACAAATCTTGCTTTGTATTTTTCAATGCTTCCATCAACAACATGTTTGATGTTGTAAATCCATTTGGAAGTCACTATGGACTTTCCATTTGGTCTTGTAACAACATCCCATACATCATTTTTTAATATAGATTGGTATTCTTTAGTCATGCAATCTTGCCATACTTGTTCACCTGAAACTTCTCCATGACAAGTTGTCTCTGAGTCAATAATGTGGGTCAAGGATGAAAGGTAGCTTGAGAATATCTTTGGTCTCTTGCTTTCTCTAGTTGCTCCTTATGGGGATTTATGCCCTTATGCTTCTTCTAAAGTTTATCGAGCCCAAGCAGGTCTTCTATGTCCAACTGTAATGTCTCTGGGTATATTTCTTGGGGCAACTGAATATGCTAGAGCAACTGGATCAACTGAAGCTATTGGATCATCTGGAATAATATATGTCTCCCTATGAACTGCTGAAGGGGGAGAATGTATTGTTTCACTATCGATTTCCATTTGAGCTTCTCTGGATTTCTGGAAGGCTACTTCTTCTTCAAAATTAACATCTCTGCTTACTTCAATTTGTCTCTGACTTGGGATGTAGATTCGATATGATTTTGAGGATTCACTGTATCCTACAAATGTACCCTTTCTTCCTGAAGGCTCTAGCTTGGATCTCTTTTCTTTGGGTACATGAAGGTACACTGGACATCCAAATATTCTGAAGTGTCCGATATCCAGCTTCACTTTGGTGAATGCTTCTTCTGGAGTAATTTTCTTTAGGATCCGATGAGGACTATGGTTTTGAACATATACTGATGTCATACATGCTTCTTCCCATAGAGTCATAGGTAGACTTTGATCATGTATCATTGCTTTAGTTGCCTCATTGATAGTTTTATTTTTCCTTTCAACAACCCCATTTTGTTGAGGGTTGTAAGGAACTGTGAACTCCCTCTTGATTCCTTCTTCAATACAAAAGCTGTTGAATTCTTTTGAGATATATTCTCCTCCATTGTCTGATCTTAATATTTTGATTTTTCTTCCGGTCAGGTTTTCAACCTTAGCTTTGAATTCTTGAAACTTGGCAAGGAATCCATCCTTGTTCTTCAGAAAGTAAATTCAAGTTTTCCTGGAGTGATCATCTATGAAGAGTACATAGTATAAGTACCCATTTAAGGATGCAATAGTCATTGGCCCACATACATCTGAATGTATCAAGTCCAATATTTCCTTGGATATGTTGTCACTGCTAGGAAAGGATCCTTTAACATTTTTTCCAAGGTCACAACCTTTGCAAACAACTTTATGATAAATTTGTATCTCTGGTAGACCTATTACCATTTTCCCTAGACATGGAATAGATCTATAATGAATGTGAGCAAGTCTTCTATGCCATAACTCACTCAAGGTGATAATGTCATGTAATAAGGCTTGAACTGGTTTGATGGTCAACTTGTACAAGATTTTTTCTCGGACACCAATTACTTTGGAAGAGATTATATGAGATTCTTTGTGCCATGCAAGAACTCTTCCTTCTAAGAAAGTAATTTTGTAACCTTTGTCTTCCAAGGCCAAAATATAGACAAAGTTTCTCTTCATTCCGGGTACATATAATACTTCTTCTAGTTTAAGCTGCATATTTGAATCTAGTTGAAAGGTATAAGTTCCAACTCCTCTCACATTATATCTGGCATCATCTCCAAGAACAACATGTAGATGTGTCTCTTTCTCAACAAAATGTGTTAGATGATTTCTAAGACCGGTCATGTGCCTGGAGGCACCACTGTCAATTAGCCAAGTATTTTCATTGATAGGAACCATACCTGAGAGTTCTGAGATGTTGATGTCTTCATTCTTTTGAGGTCTCATCTTCCTCGAACTGATCTTGCTTGAATCATCAATATTGCTTCTCATCATGATTTTGCTCATCTTCACAAACCCTTGTCAACTAGGCTAGAAAACCTAATGGCTAGGATATGCTAGCACTTTTAGGTTTTGTTGGGCTTATTACTACCAACAATAAGACTTGATAGATATGATAGCCCTAGTGAGCTGAAGAGCTTCTTCAAGAAGTTTGCAGAAATACAATTCTGAATTTTTCTGCAGAATTTGGTGAAACCCTAGAAACCCTTAGATCCAAAAAATAAAAATGCCCAGAAATGAAATCTGAGACTTGCTGGAGGTGTGTTGAAGGAGGTCATACACTCTTATGTTCTTTTTAGCCCTAGCGTCCAAGTTTTGAGTGTTGAAAACTCTCAGAAGGGTAGGCTGTACATAATTTCTGGGAAGCCTAGGAGGGTCGTACGGTTTCTGTAGAGGTGAGAGAGAATGGATGGAAAGTGCTTGTGCAATGGGATCTTCAAGACCTATGCTCTGATACCATGTTGATTTTTCAATAAGCTAGGTTAAGCATATAGTTCATTTCAATTTGTATTTGTCTTAACCATAAACAAGAATGTAGCAACAACCAATATCACAAGAAGAATAACCATGCACGAGAACACAAGAAGTATCCCGTGAAACCCTTCTCAACAAGGTAAGAAAACCCAACCAAACCCTTTTCTATATTATTCAAGATAAATACCTTCAACAACAATAATACTTAGCACACAAGAGGGTGCTCAAACCCTAGAATACTAGTGCCCAAGAGAGGTGTGCACTTTTCCCAAGAGGATGTACTTGCTGAAATTGTAGAAATTTTAATACAAATTATGTATTTCTTGGATTCTCCTGATCTAACAATTATATGCCACTGTTAAATACATAATCGCTTGTACTAATATTCTTGCGGAATTTAAAACACGATCACCAATTGCAATATCAAGAAGAAAGATCAATCACACATAACACAAATGTTTTATCGGGAAAGCATAAAGCTAAAAACCCCACTATCATATATTATGTATATATCATGGATCATGAAACAATCTCATACAAAAATCTAATCCAAGAGCTCTCAGTAAAATATACAATTTTCTCACATTGTCATACAAAAATTGGCAAATGCATGTGCCAATTTACTGCCTCCACTGTGCTATCCTTGCTAATGGGCACATCCAATGTGTGTGTGGTTGCATGAGTGCACTCACTAATGTCACAACTGATAGTCAAACTGTTCCTTTCACCTGTTATCTCAACTGGGTCTCCACTGGATCTGACATGCATGTAGTTAACAGTGGTAAATATTCAGTTTCATGTGAGATCATTGATTGTGAATAATTAATAATTAATTCAGTAATCTCTCACTAGTGTAAGTTCAATTACAACTAGTACAACTAAGATTAACTCACTTAACTGAGTTAAACTACTTCACAACTCACATAACTACACATCCAACTCTGTTACAACTTTGAATCACTCAATTACAACTAATTCGACTTGCATGTCCCACCAATCAACCTTTGAACTCGAATTTCCTTTAGCTAACTGATTTCCCACTTCAGTTAACTATTTCCAAGTGCTCATTGAGAATAGACTAATATTTATTGTCCAAATATTATTAAGGGATAATAATAATCGACATACATCTATAAATAGAATTCGCTCACCATCTATAAATAGACATCATCTATAAATATAATTTGCTCATCATATAAAAATAGACTTCCACCTAAAAATAGCCTAAGGCTCCATCCTAGTGTAGGTGCATAATTTTCACTAGGATCTTCTTGTTGAATCTCAACAGAAATTTCCAAACTTGTGTGAAGGATATGATTCCACAATGGGGAATCTTCCTTTACTTATATTAGACTTTTCCTATCAACATAAGTGTCTATTGGAACAACATGGCCGACCTCTCTAAGTCACATTATAATTAATATTAATCAGATTAATTATCTTTTACATTTATTACTAATCACATTAAGGTGGGGAAAACCTATACCCTTTACATTACAATTAGGGTTACAGGCATGTATGACTCTTGAACAATATAGCAAGGGATTTGATACACCCACTAATGCTCATCCACCGGGGGCACATCCATAGGGATGTCCATATCTCTGGCTCACTGCATTACATAGAAGAACCAGATATTCAAACGTTCACCCGTGCCCATCCACATGCACGTCCATTATACAAATCTTCTTTCCCATTGCCTCACACAGGAGAATCATCTAAAGTTTCTCATAAACTCTACTACTCAGAGGAGGTTAATACATCATATTCATTTTCGTTCACAGGATGATGCACCCAACACTTTGGGATTTCACTCGTTCACCTTGTGCTCAACCACAGGAACGTCTAACTCAAAAAATCGCCTTTCCCACTGGATAATCATCTGGATTTATTCTCAACTCTCTGAATGGAGGAGGTCATCTCTACGTTCTAGCTCTGTCTCAGGTAGAAACCACATACCTTTCTTAGGGACTTTCTCTCAGGTTTGTAAGCTGGAGAAAGACTCACATAGCTGCAATGATCCACATCTCACAGGTTTGTAAGATGGAGAATGTCTCACATAGCTGCAATCATCAACAACATGTATGTGGGAGGCCAAACTGGCCTAATATCCAAAATACTTCTTTACACAAAATGGAACAACAATGTGTCGAGCCAAACATTCGTTCCACACAAAGAAAGTTTACATAAAGTAGCATTCACTTTGTTACAAAGAAACTATGCAAAAACATTCCAACTTATCTTTGGTGAGTTTCCTTCTTTCACCCTTCCTTTGTTGCTACAAAAGAACAAACCTCTTTGTACTTTGTCTCTTCAATGCCTCCGGTTCTGCCTTAGTGCGCTTTCCCCCTTGCTTGGTTCAGACTTGTCTTGCCTCAAATTGGAACGACCTCCCTTTAACTACCACAATTCTTTTGTTCCAACATCTCCTGTCAAGATAGACTTTCCCAAACTTTCTCTTTGGTTCTTCCTCCCCAAGGAAGCTCAAGTTACCCTCCAGGGTCTACTTGGCTCCTTGGGGGGAGATCCCCTCCTTCTTGTTTGCTAACTCAGAACTCCAAACCGATGATTATGAAGAAGTGTATTCAACTCCAATCTTTCCTTCCTTCCAAATGAATTTTATCCCTTGGTTTATATAGGCGCTCTGCCTTAACCAACACCCCTCTTCACCTAGGAGCTGACGCGCCCCTTGGTCTTTTTTTCCATTTTTTCATTTCTGAGCCACCTTTCCAAAGGGTGCACTCCCTTTGTCTAGGAATTATCTTCCTTATCCAACTCGTTGTTTCCTTTGTTTCTGGCGCCCAAGTCAAGTTCATGCCCACTTCATCAGTCTATCTATTAGATGGCATCTAATGCACATTTTCCCTTCGTATGGTTAGCTCCCCTTGGAACGATACATGCCCAAGGAATCCAAGCTTCCCAACTCAAGTTATTCATTCATCCAATCCGTTGGGCACTTTCCTTTTCGAAGCGTCCAAACAACACCAACCAACCTTTCATTTCAGTGGGGCGCCCAACTTCTATGGAGCAACCACCTAGCCCACAACTTTGATAAATCTCCCAACTTGACTTCCATGACAAGCGCTCATTTTGTGAAGTCGTCCTTGGCATGATGCATGCTCAAGGATCCCAAATTCACTATATAACAAGTACTTCATCTTCAACAACCGAACCGAGTGCTCTCTTTCCCAACTCGTCCGTCTAAGCCCATGGTGGAGGAGCGCGAGTGCTCAGGTCAACTCTTGAGGTGTTACAATATGCCTTTGTAGCTTTCTTCTTTACTATTTGTCATCATGTGAAGGATTTAGGTTGTGAAGTGGGTGGGGATGGTTGGATGTAGACTTCTCAATTATCCATTACATAAGAAAACACAATGTAAAATCAAATTTATTACTACTTTGTAAACTTGGTTTCATTACTTAATTTGAATATTTTCCCCCAAAAAATTGTACCTTCTATTTCATAAAAAAATGAAAGTACATTCCTTAGGCACCAAGGGCATTCATATAATAATCAAAATATGAGTTTCTTCCTAGTGACATATTATAGACAATTTCATAACTAGCATCTTCAACTACATCAAGAACTACCTTATAACCTATTACATACTAGATCATAACAGTTCATACAAAGTGATTTTCTTTATTTTCATACAAAGATTGGATTTTGTCTTATATATAAGAAAATATTGGATACTATTCTGAGTGAATCCTATTGAAAATAGTATTTCCTACTGATTTGAACCATAACATATGGTCCCGTAAAATCAATAATATTTTATTATTTTTTATTGTAGAATATGGTTTTGAGGTGCATGTATTGATATTTGATGTCATGTATTTTTTTGGTGTTATTTATGTGATAACTATAATAATTACAAGTTTCACCACCATATAGATATGTTATTATGTTTTGATTTTGTTTTATATAAAAATTTCCACTCTTTTTGCATGTGTATCCAAAGTTTGCATTATAAATAATCTCACATGAATATAAAAGTTGCGGGCTAGAGTTGTTTTATAAGTTATTACTTGCACCAAATGCTTTGCCAATCCAAAAGATAATTTTAGGATTCTATTCCTTGAGTTGTTATGATAGGAACGTTCTTCACCTTTTTACTAACATCATTGATGGATTTAGTATTATACTTTTTTGGTTTTGTTTGAATTGTAATTTTTAGCTATATAATGTTATTTTAAAAGTTGGGTTTCCTTGAGTTGTTATGATAGGAACGTTCTTCACCTTTTTACTAACATCATTGATGGATTTAGTATTACACCTTTTTGGTTTTGTTTGAATTGTAATTTTTAGCTATACAATGTTATTTTAAAAGTTGGGTTTTGAGTACATCCTCTCTCACCTCAATACTAACATTGTTCATAATTTTAGGTTCATGCATCCCTCACTTTAGTACTAACATCATCCATGGTGTGAATCCCCCTCATCACTCATAATGTGTAAGCTCCTAATTTGATGCGATAACATTCTTTCTTACTCTAGTATCGCCTCATAAATGCAATTCTAACATCATCCATGGTGTGAATCCCCCTCTAATATTAACATCATTCATAATGTGTAATCTCCTAACTTGATGCGATAACATTCTTTCTTACTCTAGTATCACCTCATAAATACAATTCTTAATATTATAGTTGTAATGTCTCATTGTTTTATCACTACTCATAAGACTTGTAATAGCTAATTCATAGTTATACTATTGAGTACATTGGATATGATATTCTAATTCAAAATTATACTATTTAGGACATTGGATATGATATACACATCATATATATATATAACACCATGTTGTTTTTCTTTGGTTACTCATAATTGGTTGACTGACCTAGTATGAGATTATACTCTAATCATTACTCTCTTATGATGAGACTTATATTTTACAAAGAAATTTGATGACATATCTATGTTGGTTTGGTTTATATATATATATATATATCTATATGTGGACTTATATAATAATTACTTTGTATAGATATATCTTTGTGATGTGATGACGCTATTTTACTCCACGCCAGACAAATGGTAGACAAATGTGTTTGATTTTATGATCCAATTACAATGAGCATAGACATAATGTTCATTATGATAATTTTGATGTTAGTATACATATAGTTTAGACTGTGACAACCTAAATAAATATGTATATGAGAACCAAATGAATAATATGATTTGGATAGTTGAATAAATATGTATATGAGAACCAAATGAATAATATGATTTGATAGTTGAATGTTTATCATGATATTTGGTTATATTATTTTAATAAGATGAGTAAGTATATTATGGTTAGGTATTATTGATTATTTTACATGTGATGTTGTCATATAATATGTTATGAATGAGAGCTAATATGATAATTTTTTTTAGGTTAGATAGTTACTTATGGCAACAAATCTCATGAGAGCTCACACGATAACCTCTTTTTAAGTTAGATGGCTAATTATGTTAACATATCCGATGGGAGCCCACATGATAACTCTTTTTTAGGCTATATGGTCAGTTATGGCAACATGTCTTGTGAGAGCCTATAACCATGACGGATCTCACTATATTCAAAATATGGGTCGGGGACATAATATGACACATCCACTAGTGTGTACACCATTAGAAAGATGTTTGAAAGTATGGTTTCCTCATTGGCACAAGGATCATGCTATAGTGGAGTTTATAGATTTTTGTGGGTCACATCTCTCAACCAATGAGAGATTCATTTTTTGTATAAAGAAGTGTAAATTGCCAAATTATTTATTGAAAGTAAGCATTCAAATATACATTAGATAAGTTGGTTGTAATAATTAAAAAAACTTAGAACTTAACAACTAATTAGAAGTATCCAAATTTCGATTTTATATTATAACAAATTAGACTCCCTATATTAGGTACATGAGGCCCCCTCAATTTAGACATTTTTTCTTAACTAATGGATAAATAATCTTTTAATTATATATGTATTGTGAATAATTTCACATACTTGAAAATTCCGAAACATAAATTTATTTATACAATGTTACTTTCACCAAAAACTTAATAACTTTGAGGTATTTATGTTACTTGACTTTACAATATAAAATATAAAATATTGATAAACAATTTATTATTTTTTGAAAATATTTATAATATTTAACTATTTACTAATCTATTTAAAATCATACTTTTAATATAAAATTTCACATTTCTAATATTATAATTTATTATTATTATTTTTATTAGAGGAATTGAGATTACTTAGCTAAAACCTAGGTTCAAATCCCAAATCCTACAGCATATAAGGGACTCAAACATTGACCAATGCTATAAAACTACTAATTTAAGTCGTACGACTACATCACAAGTAACACTTCTCTTTAATTAGTGATAGGTAGTCCCACTTTGTATATACGACCCTTGGGTGTCAACTAAACTCTCTAATTTACCTATAAAAATGCTTAAGAGGTAGGATTTAGTATTTGGTAGAGGATTTTGTTTCAGATAGATCGGTATTTCACATTTTTAATCAAATATTTGCTAGGTAGAGATTGGTATTAGGGTGTAAATTTTTATGTTGAAAATTTGAGGTTTGATTATCTATTTTAAAACAATTTTATTTTGGAAAAACCTATTTTATTTTTTTATTTTAGTGGGAAAAATTATCCTTTTTTTATCATAGTGGGGAAAATCATCACTTGCTCGTATCCGTGATTGAACAAGCCACCTCAAATAACTTGTTGGTGATCCTTAAGGGGCCACCTCAAATAACCAATTGGTGATCCTTAAGGGGCCACCTCAAATAACCAATTGGTGATCCTTAAGGGGGTAAACTTTCGCTCCTGTATTTATGTCATACTCGAGGACCATTTTCAAACAATTTTATACGTCTATCATGCTTCAAATTTAGTATATTTTTAATTATCAATATACTAAATTTTCATTTGAATTAAAAAAATGATAAAATGGATTTTAATTATTTTGTTTCTGATTAAAATTGTTTTTTTAGTAAAAGACACCTCAAACCCTAGAATATTTAGGGTACAAGGCCTTCAACAACAAAATAATTGAATCCCAATGAAGAGCAAAGGACAAGAAGATAACAATTATTCCTCCTGATCACCTAAACTAAACCTATTTTAATTATACACTATATAGTTTCAAAATTAATAACGATATGCATTTTTGGGTTAAATGTGAGCTTCAATTATGAACTTTAGGATTTCAGATGGATTATTCAAGCATAATATTTTTTTAATTGAGGAGAGCTTTATTCGAATTTTCCCTTTAAACATAGTTACCAACTTAATGAGAACTGTGACCTCAAAACGAGAACTCTGGCCCAAAAAACCCATATTTTTGCATAAAAAACATCAAAATCAACCCCCAAATCAAAAAGTCGTGCTACTGGTAGCACTATTTTTAAAAACTGGGTCAAAATTATATCAGTTTTCAAACATGGCCTTCAAAACTTAGACAATAGCTTAGAAAAACCTTAAAATCAGCACCTAAAAACAAATAAGTTGTTTTTGAATTTTTTCTTTTTTCTTTTCAAAACATTAAATTTTGAGATCATTTGAAATCATATTTTTATCACTTGGTACCATTAAAACCAAAACCTCAAAATCAACCATCAAATTGAAAAGTACTGCTACCGGTAGCACCCATTCTAAAATTGGGGTATTAAAATGACACATTTTTATTATGTGGTAAAAGAACTCATCATTACTGTAAACACAATCATAAAATCAACCCTTAAATGTTTACTTTTTAAATTTTATTATCACGCATAGCACAAGGTAATACATAATGCCATGAAAATATCACAATATACTTTAAAAATTCAACGTCACTTTTTAATAATTTTTTCCTTTTAATAATAAAATAGCAAATACAAGTTACATTGAATAAAACATAAAGAATTTATTAAAAGTATTGTTATATTGACCATATTCAAAACATATGAGCTAAGAAATTTTATTATATTATCCATAATAAAAACACATATCATTCATAAAACATAACAAAATATTCATAACTTCATGTAAGATCATATGTAAGTTCAATGCTCTTTTTTAGTTACCATACAAACATCATATGGATAAAAAATTCTTAAAATGTTCCATACACTTATTCAGATTGACTCATGGTTTCTGAAATACCATAAGAGTCTACATTGTCTTCAGATGAATGTTTTGATGAAGATGTGGATGATCCATACTCTTCTCTATTGTCGATGAATGCACCATCTGAATATACATGCATGCTCAACATTTCATATGTCAAATTCCTTTTAGATCTAGAACTAGGTTCAAAAGAATCCCATGTTGCATTTATTTCTTGCGGCATCAACCTCTTGATAATATATGTTGTCTTGGAGCGAAGAGTTCCTCTCTTTGTCAAATTGAAGTCATAAACAAGTATGTCAACATCGTCTAATTTTAAGAGGTCAGTGTGACGACGAGTTGTATTTTGACCCTTTATTTTTCTCTTTCTATTGACATGTTTCTCAACCACCATCTCTGGATTGTACACACCATTGAATGGGTGTGTACTTGTTGCATACCAATGCACTTCAATTGCAACAACATCATCATTTTCTTTCTCAATCTTTATAACATTTCCTATCCAGAATGGATAAGCATGTGGATCCTCATTCGCTAAAACTGCAATCATGCTACCCTCTTTAATATCTTGTACTGAACCCTTGTAAAGATCTTCCATGGCTTCACGTTGTGCACGTGACCTTCATGAACCAATATACATTTCGCTTTCCTTTGCTTGTGTAATCTCAATAACACCTTGAGATTCTTGAACTTCAACAATGTTTGTTTCTTCAGATTTGTTTGGCATATTTTGTGGCCAATGAAATGAAGTCCTCAACATTGTATCTTCATTTATTGAGCTTGAAATTATGTCACTTTGACTATTGAAAAAATATTCCCACCAAACAGAATCAACAACATCAAATTACTCATATGTATCCTTAATGGACTTTTTAATTTCTTCCAGGCATTCAAAATAATCTACATATTTACTACGCCTTCGTGCATTATGGATTTCAACAACTGATTATAAAAATAATAAATTTGATGCAAAAATTGGACGATCTAGAATGAACTTCAAAAATGATAAACCTGATGAAGGCCCCCATTCTGTAGTAGTTTAATACTGCTTTCCCCATATAAATGTTTTCCCATCATTTTTTTTGAAACAAAATTGATGTTGGAAGCTAATGTCATTATGCTGCTCAATACATTTTTCTTCATGATGTGATCCTTGAATAAATCTTCACATGTCAACATTTTTTTCTAATATATGAAAAACAGGCTCTGGAATGTATGCTTTCTTGATACATTCAATCAATGATGGTAGACTTCCAACATTTTTTCTCTTCAATGTTACGGAAAAACGACTGAACATTTGATCAATATGATCATGAGTGTGTCCAACAAGAAGGAAACCAACTTTCACCTTTTGAAAGATTCCCATTTCAACAAGCATGCTTAGATATCCAAAGAAAACTTGATTTTTATTTTCACGACTAGTGTTGTCCAACTGTAGATAGAGAACTTGAGGAAGATTTCCAGACCAGTGAGTGAGCACATGATGAATTATGGTGATGGTTATATTTGCATCATTATGAATATTTGGATCCGTGAAGTAAACTCTTGGACACATTTTTCCATTGAAAACCATACAACCAACCAAGTGAAACTGAATGAAATTCTCTTCCTATAAATTTTTGGGTGTATGGACAAAATGTGGTAGAAGTGTTTTCTTCTGGTCCATTCCATCAATTATCATACCTAAATATTTGTTTGGAGAATCATAACACTTCTTCCGATGTTTGTACAACTTTTGTCTTTCACTTGATTGTTGATTCTGATGTTCTTGAAGTGCTTTGATTATGGAATCTGCACATGACATAAAATGGAAATATTGATCGTATGTTTTCATAGTTGATAACTATTCAATTTAAAAAAAAAAAAAAATAATAAATACATACCTCTTTCGTCCCCTTCAGATTTATCTCTTCTTGATTTAAGAGTAGCACATATACTACAAATCCCCATCCTCGACTTCTTAGGAATACAAACATTGTTGAATTGTTTCTTCCATATTCTTGTAAAATATGCATATGTAATAAAATTACCCTTTCCTTCAACATCTTCATCATATCCTTTGTACAAGTTGTAGATTTCCCTCCTTGAAAAATTATCTAGAATATGTATTGTGTCTCTATCTGGCATACACTCTCCATGTTTGGAAAATAAATCATGCATCCATGATAATGCAGTGTTTGTGAATGGCCCACTCTCTCGTCCATGATGTACCTTTGAATAAAATGATGGATCTTTTCCCAATCTTCTCTGGATTCTTGATAGACGAAGATTACCAATTGAGTGAATTTTTTTGAAATCCTTTCTGCAAAGTAAAATATTCCCAATGCGATAATCATATACTGTATTGGTGGATATCATGTACCCCATCAAATATGAATTTTGCATGCTCTTATTCATTGACAAATATGTCTTCCTTTTATTCAAGGCATACATGTAGTCCATGCTTTTCAAACAATTCTTTTGACAACATTCACTTGAAATCAATTCTTTTATGGAAACTGATTTAGTGAGAAATTCTTTCCTAGACCTTGTATAACTAGAATGCTTTGGATCGATATAAAAAGGTCTAATCTTGGTCCTAGACACAATGTTTCTTTGCAATGTCTCCACTATTTCATCATCCTCACTAGAAGGTTTTTCCT
>ML859412.1:0-15299 GCA_009831015.1 Picea engelmannii | reverse complement strand
TTGGTATAATGATACTAATTAAATATTTATTAATTAGTTAATTGTTATAATTTTAATTAATTAATTAATTAAATTAATTACCTACCACATTGAATGAACAGGGTAATAAATTTAAAAGAGTTAATAAATTATATTGTTAAAAACAAAAGGGTTACGCATACGGAAGGGATAAGGGGCATTAATAAATGGATAGGGAACATTAATAAATTGGATAAGGGGCATTAAATATGTGGATAAGGGAATGAATGCGGGGATAAGGAAATAAATGAGGAGAAAGGACGGTGAAGGAGGAGAGGAGGGGAGGAGGTTTACGAAGGAGGGAGGATCATTCTACGGGAAATTTTATTTTGGGGGCTCTCTTGGATTTGCAGAGAGGAGAGTTGAGTTCTGTAGTCGGGAGGATTAGTACAGGGGGCACTGGTTTGCTGGGGGTTTTGGGCATGGGGGCTAGGATATCCATATGGTATCCTGGAGCTAGGTAGTTGTCCTAGTTGGCAGGGTGGAAACCCGATTTTGGGCAGAGTTGGTCCGTGGCTTCAAGCAAGGCAAGGCAGAAGCAGGAAGGTCAACAAGGCAAGTGGAAAGCGGAGAGTTAGCATCAGACCAAGGTATGTTTATTTATATAATTGTTTTATGCAATTTAAGGAATACGATGTGTTATGAGGTTGTCCGTAAGCTATTATGTTTAGCTAGATAAATTTTATATGTTGTAGTGATTAAGCTATTTGTGCACTTAAAATGATTCATATCAAATTTTTATTTCAATTCCCTACACTAATAATATGAACACACTAACTAAATGTTGACTATATGCCATCCCCTAGGTCATCACCACTCTCATGAGGGTGAATGAAAAGGTATAATTTGTAGCATCACCTTCATGCACACTAGGTCTTAAATATATTTCTCAATGAAGATTATACTAAACTCATTACAAGAAATAGGGTGATGCATAGTGATTTCATTTGCAATTTTTGGAAGATAGTGTGTATATTAGTTATGGTGAAAGAGGAAATTATTGAATTTTATTGTATATAAAACTTATTAATTCAACATAGAATGATTTCTTGATCATGTTTTCATTATCAGAAAAATAAAATAAACATGAATTATAGGAGAAGGTCAAACACTACTTTCCTATTAAAAATACTCATGAGACAAAAAATAAAATGGGAATGCACACATATATAGATCCATTCATCCATTCAACATAAAAATAGGGTAGAAAATGTAAGAATTGTACCATAACTTTCTTGAATACTATTAATTCAATAGTGGAAATTTTCTTGAGTCCTTACTAAAAAGGAATATCAACAGTTCTTTGAAAATAATGAGGGCACTAGATGGGGACTATAAAATCTCAGTCCTAAGCCTCTATTGATATCTTCCCAAAATATAGATATTACGATGATGTTTATAGAATGGGAAGAATGAGAGTAGAAGAAGAGAATAGACTCAATGTAACAAATACTTCCCGCATTGAGTCAACAAAGGTCATTACAATGAAAGGACTTGACTCTCTCTCAAAATTTTAGCAGCATGATTGTGTGAAAAATCCTAATCCTTTATATTGATCTCTCCCTTTATAGACTTCATTTGTACAAAATCTTGTCTTGGTTGAATCTCAAATTCTTACAAAATAAAGTGGCCTATTAGGTTGATTTCAAGACTAATTCTGTAAAATTATGAAAACCATAACATGAAGGACCTAAAACTAGTTTTCTCCTTCTTTTGTCTCTTTCTACATTTAGAACCATCTCTTTTTTGGGTGCAGAACTGGAAATTCCAATAGTCCTGATAAATATTAAGAGTGGAAGATTGTCCACCAATATGGAATAGATTTATCTGAATAGAATCTTGTCAATGGGAATCCTTTCTAACACCCTTTATGTCGGGTGTTTATATTCTACAAAATCATGAATGGATTGATCCCTTTGGGATTTCCTTTGTATCCTTTGAAAAAAAAAGAGAATGACTAGTCCATATTTTTTTTTTGCAAGGATTACTAGAGGTGGGGTGTAGTACCCATTCATATTTAATGGTAAATTCCAAATTTTGGTTTAATGAATTTTATCATTTCATCCCTTAAGATGAAGACATGTGGAGCCATTTTTTCCCCAATGAAAAATCTAGGAAAAACCTTCAATGGGACCCTTTTATGAATCTTAGGACATGGCCCCATGATAGGTTCTTATGATGAATACCTCCATTGGGTTGGTTAAAAAGATACACACATTTGGCCATCGACCCTATTTAAGAAATAACACATAGAACCGCATTCAATATGAACACCCTGATCCTTATTCCAAATGAAAAGACACATACATACATTGGCAGAGCCCTTTAAAATAACCCATTGGACTTAATCGAGATATGTACCTAATAAAAAATAATACCTCATTAGGCCCTTTCAAAAGAACACTTTTTGAAACCTATTAATAGGCCATCAAGCTAACTCAAAAAAACATCTTTTAAAACCTCCCAATAGGCCATTAGGAAAACTCAAAAGAACAACTTTTGAAACCCCCAGATTAGCCATCGAGAAAAACTGAAAGAACATGTTTTGAAAACTTTGAATAGGCCATCATTCCAACTCGAAAGACGCAATATCAAAACTACCTTATAGGCCATCAAGCCAACTCAAAAGAACATCTTTTGAAACTCTCCGGTAGACCATCGGGTCAACTCGAAAGAAAAACTTATGAAACCTCTCAATAGGCCATCAATCCAACTTGAAAGAACATTTTTTGAAATATCCTAATAGTTTTTGGGCCAACTTAAAAGAATAAATTTTGAAACCTCCCGACAGGCCATCGAGTTAACTTGAAGAATAAATTTTAAAACCTCTCAATAGTCCATTGGTCTAATTTGAAAAAACATATTTCAAATGCTCCAAATATTCCATGGCCCTTCAAAAATGGTATATCTTATGATTTTCTTCATGGATCTCACCATTGATTCATAGGAATGCCAACATGAGAGGGAAACATGAAGAATATTGGGCTTGGAAATTTTTTCTCAAAGTGGTTTAGTAAATTCTTTAGGTAGGAAATACTTAGGCGCTATGAACGGGGATGATGTAGAATCATGGTGGATGGTGGAAAATTCTCAAAGGGTTTAGAGAACTTCAAGCAAGGAGAAAATTTCCGAACCTCTCTTGAAAGAGGGGGGGCCATGGATTAATTTGGAAAAATTCTTGTAATTACTTGACAGAGTTAAACAAAAATTGTGGCGTGTATAAGGGGGGGGAATCATGTCCTACAGTGGTATGTCTCTTCTTTAAGAGGTGCCAAGAACTAGACTTTGAAGGCGAGCATACCAATGTCTTATCCATTTGGTCATGGAGTCAAAATTTAGTCTATGGAGTCAAAATGTTGACTACATACTTCCCCAAAAATCTTGATGAAGATGAAAAATGGGAAAAATAAAAGGAAAGTAGGAGGAAATGGGATGGAAAACTATTATACTATAGTACAATTTAGGGATTTCACTTTCAAGCTATTATTTTCAAGCAATGAAATGTGTTATATGCCTAGAATTAAAAGGGAAATCAATCATCTCCCCCTCCATATTTTCCAAATTGAAATAATTGGGAAGCTACCCACATAACTCTTCAATTACATAAGGCCCTAGCCACAAGTTGTCAAAATTTCCATGTTTTTCAAGATCATCATACCTCTTATCCCATAACAGAACTAGGTATCCTTCTTGGAAATTTTTGGGTTTACCTTTTTTTATCAAAGATCTTCTTCATCCTTTATTGATATTCTTTAAACATGTCATATACCTAGATCATTTGTTCTTGCACTTCCACCAGCTAATTTATCATCCTATTTATCATGTATAGCTTTTACACTATATCATGTAATAATTTCACAACATGCAATTCAACTTGGACACGAAACAATACCTCCAAAACATGAATTATCTGAAAAGGTGATTTTCGTATGGCCCTCTTTATGTTCATCATCTATGTTGATAGTTCATTCCCAAGATGAGAAACCCATTGTTGATTTCACTATGCACTTGTGCATGCTAAGGTCAATGAATATTATCCTTTAAGAAGTATTTCTTTGATTAAGATAGCTAAGATGATTTTGACGAAATTGGAGGTTAATGATTTCTCTCTTAGAGTGAATTTGTCAATTGGGAAGAATAAGGTTAATCTGGATTCTATAGAGAATGAAATAAAAGGTAGGAATATGAATAGAAACACACAAATATAAATATTTCAAAGAGCATAGTAATGCAATGAAACCCAAATTATATTAATGAATGAAATAGGAAAATACTATAAAATGCAAAGCAGTACAAACTAGGAAGAATGGTGGTAGCTTATCTCTAAAGAGAGAGGTGTCAGTTATGTGCATTCGCAAGAGAACATTATAAGAGGAAAAAATGGTCATTTAACGTAAATTACTAAAACCAAAGAGGAAAAACTCTAAATTACCCAAACCCTAGCTCTAGGAGATGAAGTGTTGAAAGTATTGTGGGCCCCTGAGGTAGCTAGTTGATACATCAACCTCTCTAGGAATAAATTTTTCATACACTCTCCATTTTGGGCACACAGTAGCTCTCTAGAGAGATATGAATGAGAATTACAATTATTGGTAGGCCTAAATAAGCCATGGACACTATAGGTTCTTGAATGGTCAAAAAATATTGTTTAAGGCCTCCAAAAAACCCTAGAAGTTTAGGCCCTGAAAAGATGTAGATAAAAAAATAAAAATAAAACTACCAAAATGGAGAACCATGTTGAGTCAATGGAAGAGGTGGGTGTCCATCAATGCCCACCTAGATCATTCATCCCCCCTTAGAAATAAATGGTCCCCATTGCATCAATTTCCCTTGTTAGATGGGGAATCGTTTGTTGAATTTGACTCCTAGTGAGCCACTTGCCTTGGTGAAGAAGTTGTCCTTCTTTGACAACCCGATAGAGTTGTATGTTCTACTAGTGGGTTCCCTTAATATTGGTTTCCATGATATAATCCATTTTATCTTGGTCAATGTAGTTGGGATGGATTTCTATAGGGGCCAAATGTTTATCCACCTCCGAAGTGTCTAATATGGGTGGAAAATATTGTCAAAGTATCTTCACACTAAATATAAGTTGTAAGCCAAGGAAAGGGAGAATACTCAATTCAAAAGAATTCTCATCCATGGCCTTCATGATGATGTAAGGCTCATATCAAAGTGGTATGAGCTTCATGTGGGGGGCTATGAGTTTCTCTTTCTGCAAATGAAACCACACCTTATCACCAACCTGAAACTTGTGTGGAACCCGATGCTAGTCATGTCGCTACTTATACTTGGAATTATCTTTCTGTAGGACATCATGAAACTATTATTAGATGTTTTGGATCCATTCAAATAGGAATCTTCCTATAAATATTCCATGGGTAGAGCTACATCAATGGGGGTTAGTGGCTAGAAACCCAAGCACACTTGGAAAGGGATATGGCCAATATATCTATGGAGGAGTCTGTTGTAGCTATGATGAACATATGTAAGGCTCTTTTCCCATGTATGTGGATGCTTGGAGTTGTAAATGTGCAGGATATACACAATCATCCTATTGATCACTTCTATTTTTCCATCTATTTGGGGGTGGAAGCCAGTCGATTTGGTCACCTTGGTTTCCATCAGATACCACAGGATGGACTAGAAGGCACTGAGGAACCTACTTTCCCTATCTAAAATAATGGTTCATGGTAGCCCAAAATGAACCCAAACATGTTCAAAGAGGATCTTAGTAGTGGATTCAATTGTGATACTCTTCTTACACAGTACCAAAATGGCCATCTTAGAGAACCGATCAACAACCATAAAGACACAATCGTTACCATGTTTGGTGAAGGAAAAACCTTACATTTAATCCATGGAGACTGACTCCTAGGTTTTTTCTAGGGTAGGTAGAGGAGTGTACAACCATTGCTTCTTAATGATATGTTTAGAAATGGCACGAGCAATGCATGATATGATATACCTTTTGACATCATGTTGGAGTTTTGGATAGCATAAATACTTCTAAAGTAATGTTACTATCTTATCCACACTGAAGTGCCCTGCCAATCAACTATAATGTTCCTCCAAAATTATCTTAGCATGGTTTCTTGAAGGAACACAAAGATGGCCTAGATAGCACAAAAGTGTGCCTTGTAGGTGAAATTATATAACTTGTTTACCTGCGCCCAATGCATAATATGTAGTAGCGAATTCAGGGTCGTTATCATACAATTGGGCCCGGCCAAAGGTCTCATGCCCACAAGAGTTAAAAACAATGGTTAGTGACACAACTAGGGGCTAGTGGAGGTAGTGTGCAACACAATTTGTGTTGTTCTTCTTTTACTTAATGTTCAAGTGGAATTGTTGCAAGTACATGGACCACTTCTGATTGTGTTCAGTTTGTAACTTTCCTTATGTTTTCATGAGTTGTGGGGGATTGCGATCAATGTGGATGATCATTTCCTTTCCTAGAATATAGTGCTTCCACTGTCAGCATGTCTACACAATGGATTACATCTCCTTATCATAGGTGGAATACCTCAGAATAGTAGCAAATAGTGTCTCATTGTGATAGGTCATTGTATGTCCATGCTAAGTGAGGAATGCACTGATAACATAGTCAAAGGAATATGTCTCAATATCGAATGGTTGTTGCAAGTATGGCAGAGTGAGGATCGGTGTCGAGAAGAGGTGGAATTTCATATCCTCAAATTATTTATTTTATGACTCAAACCAGGAAAAATTATCTTTCTATCCACCCTTGGTCACTTGGCTTAAGGGCCAAGTGATATGAGAGAAACCCAACACGAACCTACAAAAGAAATTGGCAAGGCCCAAGAAGTTGTGGAGATCTATTAGATTCATTGGGTTTGGCCAATCACGAATGACTTGGATATTGGGTGGGTCCACATGCACCCCATGTTCATCCAAAATGTATCCTATATAGTGAATTCTCTGCATGTCAAATGATCATTTCCCCAAATTGACATATAATTTGCGTTTCTCTAGAGTGCTTAGGTTCTGTTGAATGTGTTGCAAATGTTGCGCCCAAATTCTATTGAAGATCAGGATGTCATCCAAATATACAACCACAAAATATTTTGTGAATGGATGCAACATGTCATCCATCATCCTCATGAATGTTGTCAGAGAATTGGTCAAGCCAAAAGGCATGCCCAACCACTCAAAAAAGCCTTCTTTATACGTGAAGGCAGTTTTCCATACATCAGTTTGTTCAATCAAGACTTAGTGGTATCCTAAATTCATATCAATCTTATTAAATAACTTGGCACCTTTTGATCAAGAAGATTGTAAATCCAAGGGATCAAGTATTAGGTCTTAAGAATAATTTTTTTTAGGGATTTGTAATCAATATAGAGTCGCCATGTCTCATACTTCTTCTGCATGAATATAATTTGGCTCCCACAAGGAAAGGACCTTGGTCAAAGTTATCCATTTTGGATGAGCTCATGAATTTGACTCTTTATTTCCTCATTCTCTAGAAGAGAGCATCGATGTATTGTGCCATTACGTAAAGGAGAACTTGGTATCAAGTCAATTGAATGTTTAAATTTGTATTGCATAGGCACCCCTAGAAGTGAGGAAAATATATCTTTGTATTCCTCCACAATATTGTCCACCTACTTCTATTGTGTAGAGAGACCTCATGATGAGTTGGTGGCAGTTGCAGTGACCTTCCATTCATCTTTTGAATGAACCATGAAGAGGAAAATTTTTATATTCCAAGAGATTACCTTCCATCACTGCTTTTATAAGAGCAAGGGAACTGTAGTAGTCAATACTTCCTCTAGTACCCTCTAGAGTTGACCTCTCAAAGTAAAAATGACACTACGAGGCCTGAAATCATAAAAAACAAGGTGTTTCCACATATAGGGTTTTCCTAAAAGAACATCACAAACTTCAAGCAAATCAACATCACACAACACCTCATCTTTGAAGCAATTGATGTCGTAGGATAGGTAACATAATTGGTTGACATGGAGGTCTCATCCCTAGCTCAACCAATCGATGGTGTATGGCCGGGGGTGTGGATTTTTCAACAACTTCAATCTCTTTATGACCTTGATTGAGATCAGGTTATTTTGGCTATTGGTGCCAAAAATTAATTGCAGTGGAGTCCCCTTCATCCACATTTTTGAATGGAAGAGGCACTCCCCCTCCTCAATATCTTGACTCTTCTGGTTGGATATTTGTGATTGCAATGGTAGCACTTAGTTTTGTGTCAATGTTCCACTTTCCTTTATCCTTCTATGAATCAAATTATGAGCTAGAGTTTGATTATTTTTCTTTCAACTCAACCAACATAACAACATTCATCAGTGTTGTGCTAAGGGATTTTGTGGAACTTACACCACTTTCCAATGTCCTTCTTCGAATTTATATTACCCTTATTTTCCTGTATCTTGGATTGGTTGTCTTGAGGTTGGATATCATTTCTCTTTCCTTTGTTCTATGAGTTGGGGCCACCTTTACCATGATTCTATTGCGATGGATTTGTATACCCACACTTATTACTCTACTTAAATTTATGCTCAATTTGACAACATATTGATAAGTATTTCCCAATGAAAAACTTTCCAATAAATCCATCTTTGTTTGGATGTACCTATGCAGGCCATTTCAATACTTTAAAACTAGGTGCCACTTAGATTCTATGATACTGAAATTTAAACACAAGGTATGGAAGATATCGATGTACTTCGACACCATCTTGTCTCTCTATTGATGCACAATTGTCCATATCATGTACTAGTCATCATTGTTTCCAAGAGGGTAGAACTCTTTATTGAGGGAATAAACAAAGGATGCCCAAGTGGATTATATCCTAAATGTTGTAGAATCATCTCCATCATGTCTCTCCCAATAACTTTCTCACCAATATTTAATGTGGGGAAGGGCCTTAAGGAGTGCGAAAGTGATCTTTTCGATGTCCAATTTTTTTGAACAGAGTAAAAACCTTGTAACAGATTTAACCATTTCTCCAAAGCATCTACATATATATTTCCTTCAAATAAAGGAATTTCAAATTTAACATGTAACTTCAAGGGTATTGCACCTTCTAAATGGTTGCTTGCCGAATATGTCTCGACCATCATTGACATTCATTGAAGGATTTGGGTGAAACTTTCCATCATCGCATTCCTCTATTGCACGAGGGATTCTATCAACAACTTGATATGATATCATGCTCCATAATCTCTCTTTTCATCCACTATGGGAGGATACTTGGGATGGAAAGAGTGTTCTTCCCAAAGTTATATTAGCTCGAGACCCAACCCTCTATACCCTAACCTCATCGAGGACATGCACTGAGAAATAACAAAGAGAAAACGTATTTGATACCACTGATCTAGATTGTATAGAGAATGAAATGAAAGGAAGGAATATGAATGGAAAAACACACAAACAAAAATATTGCAAAGAGCATAGTAATATAGTGAAACCCAAACTCTATTAATGAATGAAATAGGAAAAGATGGTAAAATGCAAAGAAATACAAACTAACTAGAATGGTGGTAGCTTATCTCTAAAGAGAGAGATGTAAGTTATGCTCATTTGCAAGAGAAACTTACAAGAGGATGAAATGACCTTTTAAGATCATACTAAAACCTAAGATTAAAAATCCCTAAATATCCAAAACCCTTATAACTCTAGGAGACAAAGTGCCAAAAGGATTGTAGGCCCCAAGGTGGCTAATTGATACATCAACTTTTTAGGGCACACATTTTTCATACAATCTATGTTTGGGGCACATAGTAGCTCATTGGAAATATATAACTAACAAATAAAATTGTTAGCATACCTGGGAAATCCATGGCTACTCCAGGCCCCCAAATGGCCAAAGCGATTAAGGCCTCAAAACGGCCCCAAAATTTTAGGCCCTGAAACATTTTAGGTAAAATAAAACTACCAGGATGGAGAATTTTTTTGAGCCTATGGAACAGGTGAGTGGCCACTAATTTCCACCTGGATCAAAGGATTCCTTGGAAACCTAATAATATCTCTTAGAAAAGGAAAACAATTAAAACAAATTTGTCTCAAAAACTACTCTTATCACTCATGCATAGCTTAGAACCCTCCAAGATAATTCACTGGAAATCACTGAGTTCACCTTACCAAGTTTTCAGGAAGTTGAGAGAGGGTTGAGTGAATCATGTCTTGCATGGGAGGCTCTTCATACATAATTAATTTTCTTCAATCTTTCAACATCTTCTTAATATTTCTCTCATCCACTCCATGTTTCCTTAAGCAACTCTCATTGCTTCCAATAATAGATATGGACACAATTGAATAACATGCATAGATCCATATTAAACCCTGATATAATAAACATCAAGAGAGATCAAAAGAAACATAGACATAGTTTTCTCAGCACTTAAAACACCCAATGTTGAGATGAATCTATGCCAGTTTATTTTGTTATAGAGCTTCATCATTGTTATGGTCCCCTTTTTTAGTTTTTTATTCATATGGTCAACAATTTTTTAAATGTTTTATTTTTATGGATTTAAATTTAATTTATTGATGTTACAAACATGATACATCTACCTAGGATGTAGATGCGCCTCACTACTCTCATTGCAATAAAATAAAAAATAAATCCATATTATGAATTTGACCAAGGAAAATATTACTTGCATTATGATGATTAATTAAATGTGCACACAAATTGAGACCTTAAGATAGATAATTCAATAATGAAGGTGTTCGTTCTTTTTAGCATCACACAAGTGGTGATTATCTTGGTCTAATGATACATGTGACAACCAATGGAAATGAAAAACCTAGCGGTAGCAGGATGAACAAATATTTATGCAATGAAGCTAAGGGACAACCCTTAATCGCAATGTATGTATATATATTATTTTATTATAATAAACATTATATTCTTAGGCATGAATCCATTTATGGCTCTATGCACAAATAGATATGCTTGTTGATCATTCATAAGGAAAGACACAAAAATACAATATAAACAAATGCATTTAGGTAGAATCTTGTGAATGAGATGGCCATGTAAGAATTACATTGCTAATGTATTAGAAATCAAAATGATTCATAAATCATCAAATCAAATCCCACCATCCAATTGAACTCAAATGATAGACCAAATAGCCATTCAGTCACAAGCAAGAGACAGTTAATTGGATGCACAAACATTGCAAAGACACATTCATCACAATCACTTCTTTCACCATTCATAAGCAATCTAGGAGAAAAACGCATCATTGTGAGAAAGTAGGCACATCCATCATCGTGACAAAAAGAAACTAACTAGACTCAAACACTATCAATCTCTAGCAAATCATTAAATCAAACTTCGAGGTAGAAATGGAGTGAACCATTAGGTCACAAACAATCAAACACAATTCAAGACATTGAGGATCAAAGCAAGTGCATTCAATGATTGGATAAGTGTTTTTAAGAGTTCCCTTAAGGTCATATTCCTAGTGATCACTTACCTTTGTGTCCTTTGAGAGTGATATTAGATATAAAAATTCCATGCACATAGATCAATAGAAAGTAGAGACATTTGAACACTTGTGATACTCTTCCATCACTCCTCACGATTCAAACACACATAATCAATGTCTAGGGATAAGGTGCAAAGAAATGATTAACCTTCAATCAAAAGAATAAAATCCACTAAAGAGGAAATACCACACAATTGAAAAAGTGTTGGACAATATAATCCTCTAGCAATAACCAACCACTTCAAGAAATGGTCATTTACTCAGTGTAGCAACTAAATAGAGTTGGCTCCTTTTAAACTTCACACAACTTAAATAAAATAAAGATGGTAGTAAGCAATATCATGCCAATTGGCAATCAAAGGAACTCAATGAAGTAATGATTCCAAAGAGCATGCAACATCATAACGAACTACCCACGTAAATCAAGGACATCAAAGAGATCATTCATCACTGACAAAAACACGTATCGAGTTAGAGTAATTCCTCAAAAAACATCAAGATAATAGGTACATACCATTGGTTAATCTTTCAACAAGTTACCTGGGAATTCATGTGCACTTGAAGTAATAGAGTCAATTAGTAAAACCAGTCAAAGAACCTGAAAATATTGAAGAGTGTTCATCACATCAAAATCTTAAGCTATAAAGAATAGTAAAATGTGATCAATAAGGCTTAAAAAAAATTGAGAGTCCTCAATTCCTAAGGCCTAGCATATGTTGAAGACCTCAACAAAGTGTTAAGGGAGTTTATAACACATTGAATATGAGGAATATTGGATCGTGCAAGATAAAGAGGGAATTTGGGGATAGTGCATATGAAGTAAAATTGCAAAATGAGCTAGATATATTAAAAATACTAATGTGAAACATCTTTATCATTTTACATGCTATGACTCAAATGAAGTTGAATATGATGAACTAAATTGGACGAAAAAAGATGCCTAATAAAGGAAAATTGTAGATAGAGATACTTTTGGAAGAGAAATTATTCAAGACATGAGGCACAACATACAAATAATATTTTGTGAAGTGGAGAAATAAAGAAAATATTAAAATTATTTGGATACCAGAGTAGGAGTATCAGATATTTTGTAAAGGGAAGGTTATGATGGAACAAGAAGATGATTGAGTTTGCATGTAAGCACAAAGACTTTTCTACAACTAGAGATTGATGTAGGAGCATATAGATGTGTTTCCATATGAAGCAACATAGATGACAAGTAAGAGAAGATGAAGATTCAAGCATAAGAAATTGAAAAGGTGATGATGTGGCAACAAGGTAGAGACAATAAAAGAATAAGTTAAACTATTATATTTAAGTAGTTGATTTCATTGGAAGGCCAAGACTCATGTAAATGAAGGATAAAGTAGTGTAGTTCAAAGGTGGTCAAGTTAGATTCATAGCGAAGAAATTTGGTCTCTAAGAGAGAGGAATATCCTATGCATCGAAGTTGCCCCAAGTTATTAAGGATTGGCCTTGAGTTAGAGAGAAGAGGATTTTAGGAGGAGGAAACAAAGAGAGGATTCAAATCAAAGAAAGGGGACTAGTAGAGAGTTGGCCTTGAGTTAGAGAGGAGAGGTTTCTAGGAGGAGGAAGCAAAGAGAGACTTCAAATCAAAGAAAGGGGACTATTTGTTGAAGAGAGAAGAATGAAATTGAAGTGATTATATTCCTAAAGAGGAAGAATACAAGGAAGTAAGGATATTTTTAGAAATGATGGGTCTCAAAGGTGATGAGACAAGACAAAGAGTGGAAATGGTGTGTAGAGGAGGTGATCCATATTATTTTCGACATGAAATGAGAGCGGAGATATAATAAAGAAATGTACAGAGATATATAGGATATCCAATATTATAAAAAAAATGTATCAGAGATGAAACCATAAACACATATATACAGTAATACACAATTTTCTATTAATGAGCGAAATCTACAAAGACTGTAAAATACAGAGTGAAAGACTCACTAGAATGGTGACAACTTATCTTTGAGAATAGATGTGATGGACAATCGCATCCATGAGAAGATGATAGTACAATGAGGCTCCAAATTCCTTTTTATCATAAAGAAAATTCAAAACCCTAACCCCGAAAGATGAAAAGCCAACAGTTTTTTGGACCCCGTTTTGGGTAGTTTGGTGTATAAACTTCCCGGGGGTGTAACTTTGGCATACGATCTTTGTTTGGGGCACACAATAAATAGTTGGAAATGTATCATCGAGGAGATTCATTTTGGGGGATCAATCAGGGCCTTCATCTATAATTGAGAATATCGATCTAAAAAAAATTTCATTTAGGCCCTCAAAATGGCCCCGGAAGTTAAAAACTACTAAAAATCGTAAATTACCAAAATTGTGAGAAAACTGTTTTTAGCCATTTCGAAAAGGTGGGTGGCCACCAATATCCACCTTTATCAATCCTCCCTCCTTAAGAAGCAATGGTCTCCATTTCATTGAGTACCCGGGGGAGAGGGAAAAGCGTTTGTTGAATCTACATCTTGATGAGTTGATTGCCTTGTTGGAGAAGTTGCATTGCTTAGCCTATTGAAGGTTGTCACGAACCCGTGGTTGGAAGGGTTGGACATTTTTAAATAGTCTGGCTCAATGAGATTCCTGTGCACAGAAGGAATTTTACACGTTGTTGCAATCTTGTCGACCTGCTTCTGTTGGATAGAAGGTGCTTGGGTTGAGGCGATAGTGGTTGCAATATTCTTTTGTTCACCTTTTGAAAAGATTGTGAAGAAGTTGAATTTTGTAGTATGAGATACTACCTTGCGGCATTGTTTAGGTGGGACAGTAGTTGGAACTACCTCTGGTATCTTGTAGAGATGACTCCCCAGAGTAACAATGACACTACGGGGTCAAGACTCATAGATAGCATGGCGCTTCCACATATATGGCTAGCCCAAAAGAACATCAAAAACATCTAGGGGGGAAACATCAAATAATACTTCATCCTTGAAGGGTTGGATGTTGTATAAAAATTGACACTACTGGCTGACACGAAGATCTCATCCCTGACGAAGCCACCCAATGTTGTATGGATATGGGTGTGGTGTTGTCGACAATCCCAACTGTTTAACGACCTCTGCTGAGATGAGGTTCTTCTAGCTTCTGCTATCAACAATAAAATTCAACGGGGTCCCCTACACCCACATATTTGAATGAAAAAGGCGCTCCCCCTCTTCAGGATTTGTTGGTTCTTTTGGTTGAATTGTTGTGGTTGCGACAATAAAAATGGGCTCTACGTCGATGATCTATCTTTTGTCAGTATTTTCTGAATCAGATTTCGAATAAGGGTTTGGCTCCTTATTTTTGATTTCGACCACCAATGACTGTTTTGAGTGACATTCATTGGTGTTGTGCTAGGGGATTTTGTGGAAATCACACCATTTTCCAGTGTCCTTCTTCGTCTTCCCGTGTCCTGTGGCTTGGACTGGTTTTCAAGAGACTATTTATTAGGGTTTTCTTTATCATACTTTGGTTGTTGCGGATTTACAGACCCAAACTCTCGTTTGTTCTGGTGCTTAAATTTCTGCTTGATTTTAACAACATATTGATAAGAAGCACCGAGTGATGAGATGTCCAGGAAATCCATTTCAGTTTGGATGTATCTATGTATAGCCCCACGGTATTTCATAACCAAATGTCGTTCAGAGTCTTTGATACCGAGCTTGGTGCGCAAGGTATGGAAGGTATTGGTGAACTCCAGAACTTCTTGGCCCCTCTCTTGCCATAGTGTGGTCCATCTTATATACTGGTCCTCATAATTTCCAACAGGGTAATATTGTTCCTTTACCG
>WSFP011405904.1:0-25514 GCA_009831015.1 Picea engelmannii | reverse complement strand
TATCAAATTTGTCCCATAGAATACTAGACTCTATAGATTAATGCCCCAATGTAAACTACAAGCTTGTTAGTGATCCATACAAATACAACCACACAATGTACGGACTCAAACTACTCCAAATCTAACATGTTTTTTATAATAGAATAAAATCCAACAAATCTTTTATATATATATATATATTTATTAGGTGAGGTCGAAATGAGCGCTTTTACTTGTTTGACTGCAAAAGATGTTTTTGTAATTACGGGGAAACTCGTTTCAACTTGATTACAAGGTTTGAATGGTGGTTTCGAGAAGTGAGGTTCACAGTTTACTTGTGTAACACGCATAAACTTTAAACATACGCTAATAAATAAAAACACATAATTTATCACTTAGATTGTGGCGTAGTTATAATCTATAAAATTTTAAAAGTCAACTTTTATATTAAATTAAAGATGTAGTTTAAATGTTTTATATATATTTTTTTTTATCGTTTTTAGTTATATTTTTTAAGTTAATTTTAATTTAAATTTAATTAAAAATAATTGGAAATACAGATTTCAGTTATTAAATTTATATAATCTAAATATTCTAATTTTTTTTTCAAAATATTAAATTTATTTATACATTTAAAAATCCAATTTAAATAATAAAAATTACAATTTCGTTAACAATTGTATTACCAAATTCTAATAATAATAAATGATAAAAATAAATAAAACATTTAAACCACACCTTGCATTAAATTCATTTTTCAACCCATGACATTCTCTCAAATTGCTGAGTGCAGGAAAAATAAATAGAAATAAAAGAGATATATATTTAAAAAGAAAAATATAATGATGGGCTCGTGTAAAGAGGAGGGGCCATTATTGAAAATCTAAAGTCTTCTCGATTATATTACTCTACAAAAATATTAGTGTGGTAAAGTCCAACGAGTACACTTTGGAAATATAACTTCTTTTTGGGAAATCAAGTTAACTTCATTAACATAAGTGACAATTTCAGAATTCAAATTCTTCTTATCATAATAAAATGGACGAAAATGGCCCCATCCATTTTATTCTTTTTGTTTTTTACATAAGTTTGATCTTCCTCTTAATTTTTTTTTACTTTACACTATTTTAAGTTATATGTTTATTAAATTTAGTGGGAAAAAATATTAGTCAAAACTTATTTTCACTATTTTAAGTTATATGTTTATTAAATTTAGTGAGAGAAGATATTAGAGAAAATTTATTTTCACAATTTTAAGTTATATGCTTATTAAATTTAATGAGAGAAGATATTAGGGAAAACTTAATAATGCTATATACTTATATTTTAATTTGGTAAAAAATATATTGAATTTTGGAGTTGGATGTATGAACTACGTTCTTTTTAATTCTTGAAAACCATGGCATAGTGTTAATTATTTTTGAAAAAAATAAAAATTAAATGTTATAAGAAGAATACATCAATATTTGGGGATGATGGACCATTCTCCCTTGGTCTTTCCATAGGAGAATGTTGTTGGAATTAGAATAAGAACATAGGGTTCTGGGTAAATGCTATGAGTGTAGATGTTTTGGTATGGGCTTCATCTATAATGAGTTGTAGTAGTTTTAGAAAAGATAAGTTGATTTACATTCAATTTAATTGTGAAGAGATGGAGATGAGCACTTCAAGCCACCATCAAAATTTTTGTTCACTATTTGGTTTGAGATGGTGATTATCAAACTTGAAGACATCTTATAAAAAGGTAGGTGACATAGCCTCCTAATGTTTGGTAATATGTTGTGGACAATGCATAAGTTTAGACTTATTGTGATTTAGTGAGCTAAACTTATTCATCTAGAGAGGATAGTGTTATAACATAAAGCACAATGAGCCCCATATCAAGAGCCCAATGTTATTAATACGCAACCAAATCACATGTAATTTATGAAAGTAACAAGTGTATATATCCTAAAGAGGCTTGGTAAACACTGAGAAGCTAAATAGATAAATAACTAAACATTATACAAAGAGGGATTTGTAAAAATATAATCATCTTAAAGAAGGAACAACACCAACCTATGAACACTTCTAATATTCTAAAAAAATAGTGACTCTGCCTTTGTTTCCACCCAACAATAAGGTTAGGAGTTGGGATTGAAAATGATTAAGAGAATTGGGGGAATGAACATTATCCATCTAGCACTACAAGGAGAACACCTTCTAGCGGAGGTTTCTATGGAAACCCCTCGAAAAATTTATCCCTTATATGTTTATAACAAAGGTGGGCAATCAGAGGTTTTGTGAAGGTTTTTAACATTGGTTCACCTAAGTCGACTAATCACACCGGTGCTCAAACAAACACAATGCCCTGGTGCATAATTGATCCAAAAAGGACCCAAAGAAGGATAAGAGCAACTCAGAACTCGCAGAGGCAACTTGGGAGGCTCAGAGTGGCCTCAACAGACAGAGAAAGGGCGGAAATTCAAAGTTCCCAAAACTCAGTGAAAATGAAATTACCATGAAGAGCACGTCGCAAGATTTCTAATGGTGCAAACAGCTCATCAAACAAAGTTACAGATTGAAATATATTCATGGTCAAAGTTTGGTCAACCTAGCCCAGTCAATAGGGGATGAGTCAACATCTGTACTGCTGACATCAATATCCGTACAACACACGTGGCAAGAGAAGAGGAGGACACATGTCATAATGATGTCATCATGGTGATGTGGTAGCACTAGAGGCTACTACGTGTCACCCAGTTTTGGCACTTTCAGATCAATCAATGGACCAATATGATTGTGCCACGTGGCAGTCTGTACGGTCCATACAATGATGTGGCACTGACATGGCAGAGGACAACATGGCCTAGTGGGAGGGTGGCCCAATCAAGGGCTGCCACGTGGCAGGCGGAAAAAGCACAATGACAACCTGTGAACAAATTTTGAAAAAAAAAATTAAAAGTTTGGCAGGTCTGCCAAATCTCGAGGTCTATGCCAAAATTGGTCATGTTATAACCATTGGAGACCTGGATAGCGCCACTGCCAAACTTGGCAGAACAACTTTGGGTTATATATATTGGTTTTAATTTGTTGTCATATATATATATGACAACGAATTAAAACCAAAAGGGGGAGGCCCACGGGTTTGACCCTGGGACCTCCCTACTATACGCCTTTACATTCACGCCCAAACCAATAGGCCAACGGCCTTCATTGTTATCAACACCCATGGATATTACTTAAATGTTGAGTCCTCCTAGCCTTGGAGGGAGGCGTGCGTACGGTACGACCTTGGGAACACATTTCTATGCAGTCCAGTCATTAATTGCAAGTTGTTGAGGGGCATGGAAACCAAGACGAATTTCTTCTTGGGCCTGGGAGTGCCAGAGTCAGATCGAGGAGTGGAGACAGTCATTTTTGGGTAATTCAACACCATGAATTCAATGGTGTTGTATGTTTTCTGATCTGAGCATTATTTCTGCAGCTTGATTTCAGAATGAGATATACTTATGTATTTTGCCAAATTATTTTGCTAAATTAGTGAAAGAGCCTACCCATTTGAGATTAGGACCCAGAGACATAGTCCACCAGGGACGAACTCCATTATCAAGTTTTTGTGTTCAAATTTGATGCTTATGTCTCTTCATTATTGAGATTTTCCTTATTTAATGGTGCACTTTAATTTATGCTCATTTAATGCAATTCTTTATAAGTCACTGGATGAAAAGATCCTGGATCATGTTGGTATCAGAGTAGTCGCCTTTGAATTAAATTGTTGAGTGTGAATGCTTACTATGGCCAAGCATAAGCAGGGTGAAGGAACTCTTAATACTTTCAATCCCGAAGTTGGTCGTGCATTCCGAAGGAATAAAATGGCAGAAGAAGACAAGCATGATGAACATGAGAAAGCTCTTTCAATTAAACATTCCTTTGGATTCTTATGAAACTTTAATGAATTATATTGGCGCACTTCACAGTTATATTCATCACACTTTGTTCTTTTTTAACCCCACTAGTCTTGACAAAGTTTGTGTGCAAGCCACTCACCTTGAGAACAGGGGGAAGCATGTTCAAGAAGATCCCACGAAGAAACCTTCCAATCTCCCACATAATTCTTTCAAGAAGTTTAAAAGTAAGGACAAAAATATTGCCACAATGACGAGAGAAGGAGGAAATCCATCTTGTGCTCATTGCAAGAAAAGTGGTCACGATGATGAACATTGTTGGAAACTGCATCCAGAAAAGAAACCGAAACAGTTCAGTGGAAAGGGGAAGACAAAAATTGTTGCTACAGTGCAACAAGATCTTGGTTCCGATTCAGGAGATGAAGGAAAGATCACAACGGTTGGAGTACAAGGTGAAGATTCCCTTCATGCTAGTTCAAGTTCCAATAATGAATCTCATGATGACGAATGAAAGAGGAATGAATTATTTCACATAAGATTTGTATCTAAACACACTAAAATAGATACATTATTTGATCTGGGTTCCCAAGTAAACTTAATATCTGAAGCACTTGTCAAGAAGATGGGTCTTGAAACGAAACCACATCTGAAGCCTTATCCTCTTGGTTGGGTATGTGAAAAAGAAGAACTTAATGTCACCAAACAATGTAGGGTCAGATTTGCTATTGCTTCAAAGTTTATTGATGAAGTGGATTTGGATGTTGTACCACTTGATATATGTGGCATAGTGTTGGGAAGCCCTTATCTTTATGATAGAAAAATAGTCTTCTTTCTTCATGAGAACAAATACCACCTTACTAAGGGGGGAGTGGAATATATTGTTAGAGATCACAACATGAGGGTAAATACAACACTTGTTAGTGCAGGGAAAATGAAAAGACTCATAAACACTAATAAGATATATGTACTCATGGTCATAAGAGAGAAAGATGTCGAGAAATACAACGCTTTCCGAGGATGTGATCCTTCTCATAAAAAGTAATTAATTGATATTGTTTCTAAATATGATGATATTTTTCAGGAACCAGATGGATTACCTCCTAAGAGGGAAATCCAACATGAGATACATCTTCAACAATATTCTCCTCTTCCTAATGTGGGCATGTACAGGATGCCAGTTGTGGAGATGACAGAGATCAAGAAGAAGGTACAGGACTTATTGGATCAAGGGGTCATCCAGCCCAGTTCATCTCCTTGTGGTTCTTCTATCATGATGGTGCCAAAGAGAGATGGCACATGGAAAATGTGTGTCGATTACTGGGCCTTAAATAAAATCACGGTGAAAAATAAATAACCTCTTCCTCGTATCGATGATTTACTTGATCAGTTGAAGAATGTTGTTTATTTCACTAAGTTGGATTTGCGCAGTGGATACCATCGGATCAGGTCGCAGAATAGGATGCATGGAAAACTGTCTTTAAAACCAAACAGGGATTGTTTGAGTGGTTAGTTATGCCATTTGTGCTTTGTAATGCTCCGGAAAATTTCATGTGTGTGATGAATGATGTATTCAAGCCTTTCCTAGATGACTTTGTGATTGTGTATTTAGACGACATTCTTAATTTTAGTGGGACTTGGGATGAACATGTGAGGCATGTAAAGCAATTATTGGATACTTTGCAAAGGTAAAAGTTGCATGTAAAATTGTCTAAATGTGAATTTGGAAAGACTGCACTTGTGTACTTAGGTCATATTGTAGGAGGAGGACAATTAAAAATTGATCCTTCCAAAATTGTTGTAATTGTAAATTGGCCTGAGCCAAAAATTGTAACCAAAGTTTGAAGCTTCTTAAGTGCAGTCCAGTATTGGAGGAGGGTCATTTCAAACTTTTCCTTTATAGCAGCTCCTTTGCATGCCTTAACCAATATAGAGAACACTTTTCAGTGCGAAGGAAAGCAACAAAAAGCTTTCGACACTTTGAAGGAGAAGATCAGTACCACACCAGTATTAGCACTTTCAAATCTTCAATAGCCTTTTGAGATCGAAATAGATTCCAATGTGTTGGCACAGGGGAAAACCCAGGGTTCAACGCTACAACAACGCACCAACAAAACCCTAACTACTATCCCTTTCAGCAACACCTGCGAAGCAGATGAATTCTCACCCGAGGTAGAGGCAGGGGTGGTTGCAGGACTCCAATGTATGCAACCTTAGTTGGGACACAGATCTGTGATTGTAACACCTTGACAAAGAACATAGTAATATAGTTCATCAATGTTTAATCAGTATCTACTTCGCAAGTAAATACCCTAATTACAGAGCATCGCAGTATTAAACCAAATCTAGCATTTAACAACACTTAGCATGACGACACAGATCAGATCTAACAGATTCAAGCACTAAGCACATTCACGCGGGTCAGATCCAACATTTACTCTCACTATTAAGCACAAATCAACAACAAATCTACCTATCATTCATCTATATCAAAGCACTAAGCAAGTAAATACATAAACACAACAACACATCGCACAAAGCATTCACAACACATGATGTACATGGTTCACCCCCACCCTAGGGCTACGTCCACCAACTCTCCGTCTTCTTTATTATCTTTCTTCAATCTTCTTACATGCACAAATCCTTCAGATCAACTTCGCAGAGGACAGGAGATCTGTGCACTCTTCGCTAGATCCTCCTTCCCAAGCTAGGTTATGGCACAAAGCCTACATACAGTCCTTACAACCACTTGCAATTAGCCTTGCATACACAAAGCACTTACAACTATTACTTGCACTTAGCACCACTTACAATTGACTTGTCATTCGCACTTAGCCATTCATATATGTATATCCTCACTACATCGCCTAGCATCTATTTATACATTACAAAATCAGGCCTAAACATGGGTAAACCCATGGGCCGACATCCCAATACCTGTTACATAATCCCAAATACCAAAAATCCCTAAAAGGAGGTCGAGAACCCGTGATCTCCGCTTTGTCTTGCGCTTCGCCTTCGACAGCCTATCGAAGTCCCAAAAATAGGTCAAACATGACCAAGGATCCTCAAAACTTGGTCAAGGGCCAACAAGCCCCCAACACTCACATGTGACTCGTCCCGAGTCACTCTGATCTGGATAATTCTGCCTCAAAAGCCTTGAGATGCTTTGACTTGTTGTTGTGCCACGACCTTTTGTTCAACGAACTCTTGGATAACAACTTCGTTGACAGGTCCCTCTAGGCGTTTTTCTGCTGCAGTGACGACTTATTCTAGTTCCGCTCCTCGGCCTTTGATTTCTACAAGTAGTTGGCAAGCCTCATCCTTTATAGGTTGGATCCTCTAAGACACTTCCATGACTTTACTCTGAATGGCGTGGACATGTTTTTGAGAAGTGCGCTACTCTTGGGATCGCTTCATTCTTTCAACAACTGGCAGGGACTTCAACTGCACCTGTATTGTTTCTGCTTGATACTTCACCTCTTGGATCTGTGAATCCAGTGTCTTCAGTTCTGGATACTCAGTAAGTCGCTCATACGTCTAGGCACTGCAATCACTCAGTTGTTTACATTTCAAGGCGAGGCCCTTGATTCTTTCAACTACGCCTCGAGCAATTGCTTCCCTTTGATCCCTCACATCCTACAGAGTGTCGGGCATCGTGCAGAGCTCTAAGTCTGTTATTCTTTGTTGTAGTTGTTGGATAACTTTTGTAAGTTGGTCTACTTGATGCATGACTCGGTTTTTTGCCTTTGGCTCTAAGCCTATCACAGAGCGAAGTGCTCTATTGACTTCTTCCTACACTTCGAGTTGCTCTGTGAGAAACTGTTCTTTTTCCTGCTGAATCTGTGCTTTCTCCTCTTCAAACTTTATCTGGAGGGAAACCTTCTCCTGCTCTCCAACTCGAAGTTGTTCTACTATTACTTCCTGCACTTTCTTCAAGGCCTGGGTGGCTTGTTCTGTTTCTTCTTATGCGCAACAAAGGCAATCTTCGGTCACATCAGCTAGTCGTTGTAGTTGGGCTTGCTCATCTCCCAATTCTGGTTCTCTCCTGATGGCAGGGTCGTAGTGGACACTGCACGACTGGACTGAAGGGCATGTTGTACTCCTCAGAGCTTGACCTCAATTCTGTCGTACATCTCCTCATGCTTGGCTTCTTGTTTCTGAAAGATTTCCTGCGAGGCATCGTTTACAACTGCGATGATGAAGTTAAAGTCGTCAACAGTGAGAACAGTCTTCATCTTAGTCATGGTGGCCCTGGATTTCTTCCGGGAAGAGGGTTTGAGGGACGAAACCTTCCTCTTCTTCAAAGGATCGGCCTCATCTTTGGGCGGTGTTACTTCATCTTTCTTCTTCTCATCTTCTTTGTCATTGATCTCTTCTACCTCATCATCACCCCTTCAGTCAAGTGATGTCGAAGCAGTCTTTTCTGAGGTGCTACTTAAGTTTTGGACTTCTTCGATTTTCTTCCTTCTGCTAGTTTCAGATGTGTCATGTTCCTTGTGAGCAGCCTCTAGGTTGTCAAGTTCAGGATCAGACATCTCTGCAGGGTCAGCGGGGATAAGGAATTCGGCTGACCATTCCTTAGTTATCTCCTCGAGGTCCTCTTCAGTGAGCTTGTAGTACGACTAAAGCTCCTCCTTATGTTCGTCTACTAGTGTAGTAATATAGATGAAGTGTCGACCTACGTAGAACTTCATGAGGGGTAAAAAGCATTGTAGGGTGTTCGGCATCATGCGAGGTTCAACTTCGATAGCCCTCTTCAGCTGGAGGTAGTATGTCTGAAAAACTACTTTCAACTGCCACTATTTTCCCATGTCGCTCGAGTACCAGAGCATGGTGAAATTTGCAGCGAGCGGCTCGAATGGTTCAATGTCTGGGAAGGTCGCACCTTCTGGCATCTCCTAAGAAATAAACGCAATGAGGATCAGGAGCCATCTAAAGTGGAACTTGTAGCCCTGATCCTGTGCATAGCGACAGTCTAATTCTAGCTAATTAACTAGGTACTTTGCCCAGTTCATCTGTACGCCTTCCACGCATTTCCCTGCGAGGTCAACGACAAAGCCTATGACCTGCGTGGGTCTGTTCTTTCTTACTAGCTTCCCTTCAATCAACTGACATGCTAGGCGCACTATGCCATTTTGGATGGAGGCTACCTTGTAGCCTCACGTCCCCTTCGCAACATCGTCGTAGGTATCATTGATATTCTATGCTAACGCACGATCTATGGCTTTCCATGGATAGAAATCCTGCGGGTCGGGTCCTTTCATACTCAATCCGGTGATCCTATGGATCAACGTCGGATCGACTGTGATACAACGGTCTAGCCATAAGTAGTTTCCATGGTAACATGAAAGTAGGAGTTTGACACAGGCGTTAACATCTTGATGCCTTCCAAAGTGTGGGATTTTCATTACATTCAACAGGGTGGACTGCGTGAGGTTCATCATCCACGGCTGGGGGATTATTTTCGAGTTCTTCCCCTTCTTCCTGGTCATTTATTTATACGGGTCGAGCATACTATGGTTCTTGTGGTCAACTAGGTTGAAGTCGTTGAACTTCAATGTTGCGATCTTGTCCTACTATGCTCGAACTACAAGTATCCCCTTCGGGAGGTACGCAGTAACCATGGTGTATTCAAAATCTCTCAGTACACTATCACGACTCACTGTGTCGGCCAGAGGCGGGATGTAGTCAGGCAGTATGGTCAGGATCAACTTCACATTTGCTAGGTCATCTTTGTGATTGGTTCTCTTCTCTGTAATGACTTGGGATGGCCCAGATCCGCGAGCGGTTGACGAAGAGGCTTGCACTCCTCTCGTCGATGATGCTTGAATACTTGCATACATTACTTTCTTGGCCATGAGATCGATGAGAACTTCTTCAACGATTTTTTCCACGGTGTTGAGCTCACCTCACATACATGCTTAGATCAGATGGATGGATGAATGCGCAAAACAATAGAACTGGTGTCGATCTTACTAATCACAGCGCAGTAGCAATGAGTTCTCTCTAATACACTTCGTAAAAGTGTTCTCGGTGCAATAGTCGACGGAATAAGTAGGCAAATAGGTAATGGATCTCTCCAACAGGCGAGAAGCCTTCATTAACTTAGTTCTTCCCGTTCTTGCGCAGTCCCAATGGTCTGATGGTGGGATTTCTAACCATAAATGTTGTTCTAATCGTTTGTGGCATCGATATAACGGTTATATTGTTTCTAATGGATATATTTCTTCACCATGGTGAAGTTCCATGTGACGTTGTTCTGTTGTCCCGACGAATTTCTAGTTTTGCAAATTTTCCCTCTGTGAAGTTCCCTTTGGAACCTTCTGTAACTTTTCGATCTTTGCTCTCTTCTTGCTGAGCTTTCGACCCCTTTTCCTAGTAATTTTCATATCGTTAATCCTCTTTCCATTCTGATTCTTGTCTTCTTTTGTCATAGTAACTTCGCGCTGCTGATATTCCTTCGTAGTGTGCACGGGTAATACTTCTTCTCTAGCTGGGGTAGATGTTGTACTCTCCTGTACATATAGGTGTCTCAAGTCCTTGTGTGTCCTTTCAACTTCAACATCCAAGTCTCTGGTCCTAAATAGCTTCGATCTGTTCTCCTGTTCTTCAATCAGCTGTGTGATCCTCCTAGTCATGAAATCTTTTAATTCTTTCTTCTTCTGCTCTAAGACTTCTTCTTCTTTCCTTCTGTCCTGATCCTTTTCAATCCAAGGTTTTCCTAGTAACATAGCAAACGGGGCGTTGTTCTCAATAAATTTAACAACCTCAAAATATTCTTATGTTGAAGTTCCATGGGTACTCATAGATATCTGGGTAAGTCTTCCACATAGGGTTATCAGTTTTCCTCTAAACAATCATATTCCTCCCAATGAAGGAATCATAGCAGTCTTTCCTACAACTTCCCAATTTATTTATGTCATGACATTCACCTGTGTTTCTTCATCCAAAACACAGTCATTGTCGAAGTCTCCTATTTTAATTCTATTTGCTCTTTCTCTTTTAAGATCTCTGATAGATTAGTATCTCGGTGGTCATTCAGGGTTTATTTCATTTGCAGCAATACAATCTCTGATTCTTTCATGGTTTCTTCCATGGTCTTAGTTGCTTGACCTTTATTAGGGTCTACCTGTTCCATATTCATTCTTTCACGCTTATCAATCATTCTAGGGCAATATAAAACTTCATGGTCCATAGATTTACAACAAAGACAACTAGATCTTCTACCAGGGCATTCCTTTGCCAGATGACCCGGTCTTCCGCAACTGTAACAAAGGGTTAATCCTCTCTTTCTCTTAAATTATCTCCAACCTTTCTTGTACTGCGCACCAGGATCATAGTGGTTAACCTGTAAAAAATTCTTTCTAGGATCCTGCATCTATTTGTTAGTCCAAACATTATTTCTATGCATAGGTATAACATATATTTCACTATTCTTATTAGATCTATTCATATCAAATCTTCTTTCATCTAGCTGCACCATAATTTTCAAGCTAGGACAAAATTTATCAAACATACCCAGATCCATACTTTAGAAACAAAAATTTCCACTAATCTTACTTTCAGCAGAGCACAAAGCTTTCATATCTAAAACTTTTCAATATCCTTACCTTTAACAAAGCACAAAGCTTAAAGATATTATCTTTTTTTTTCTTCAGATCGAATTTATTTTCTTAGTACAGAGATTTCACAGATTAAGTAAGATGTTTCACACTAGGGCAACAGATCTACGCACAGAGCTTTCACAATTTCAGGTCAGGTCTTCGCATAGAGTTTCTTTTTCCTCAATTCCTAGCAATCACAGTTTCATGTCCAATCTTTGCACATAGCTTCTTTTTCCTTAGTTCCTAGCAATCACAGTTTCAAGTCCGATCTTCACACAGAGCTTGTTTTTCCTCAGTTCCCAGCAATCACAGTTTCAGGTCCTGAAAATGGAACCATTTGTTGGCATAGGGATAGACCCAGGGCTCAACGCTACAATAACGCACCAACAAAACCCTAACTACCAGACCTGTCGGCAACACCTGTGAAGCAAATGAAGTCTCACCTGAGGTAGAGGCAGGGGTGGTTGCAAGACTCCAGTGTCTGCAACCTTAGCTAGGACACAGATCTATGATTGTAACACCTTGACAAAGAACTTAGCAATATAGTTCATCTATGTTTAACCGATATCTACTTCTTAGGTAAATACCCTAATTACATAGCATCGCAGTATTCAACCAGATCTAACATTTAACAACACTTAGCATGACGAAACAGATCATATCTAGCAGATTCAAGCACTAATCACATTCACACAAGTTAGATCCAACATTTACTCTCACTATTAAGCACAAAGCAACAACAAATCTACCTATCATTCAGCTATATCAAATCACTAAGCAAGTAAATACATAAACACAATAACACATTGCACAAATCATTCACAACACAGGATGTATGTGGTTCACCCCCACCCTGGGGCTACGTCCACCAACTCTTTGTCTTCTTTATTAGCTTTCTTCAATCTTCTTACACGCATAGAGCCTTCAAATCAACTTCGCAAAGGACAGGAGATCTGCGCACTCTTCGCTAGATCCTCCTTCCCAAGCTAGGTTACGACACAAAGCCTACATACAGTCCTTACAACCACTTGCACTCAGCCTTGCATACACAAAGCACTTACAACTATTACTTACACTCAGCACCACTTACAATTGACTTGTCACTCTCACTTAGCCATTCATATCTATATATCCTCACTACATCGCCTAGCATCTATTTATACATTACAAAATCGGTCCTAAACATGGGTAAACCCATGGGCTGACATCCCCATACCCGTTACATAATCCCAAATCCCAAAAATTCCTAAAAGGGGACCGATATCCTATGATCTACGCTTCGTCTTGTGCTCCACCTTAGACAACCTGTCAAAGTCCCAAAATTAGGTCAAACATGACCAAGGATCCCCAAAACTTGGTCAAGGGACAACACACTGAATACGCCATGGGTGCATTATTGATGCAATATCGTAAGCCTATATGTTACCACTCTGAAACTTTTAACCAAGTTGTTTTTAACTATCCTACATATGATAAAGAGTTGTATGCATTAGTTCAAAGCATAAAGAAATGGAAGCAATACTTGTTAGGGAAGGAAACAATCATACATACAGATCACCAACCCTTACAATATCTTCAAGCATGGACCAAATTGCAACAATCTTGACACTACATATGGATGGGTTTTCTACAACAATTTCATTTGGTAATCAAGTACAAAAAGGGTACAAGTAACAAGGTAGCTGATATGCTTTCTACACCTCCTATTGTTGTTGCTATTATTTTGAAGAATACTTCTTTATCTCATGATAGCTATGTAGAACAATATGCCATCGATGAATATTTTAAAGAAGTATATGAGAAGCTAACCCATGGTGCACAGGTAGAGAACTATTGTCTGCAGGGAAAACTACTCTACCATCTTGGAAAGTTATGTATTCTTACAAGTGAACGAGTCCATGTAATACGAGAAGCTCACACTTCTCTTGTGTCTGGGCATTTTGGGGTAGGAAAAACTATGGCTCATTTGTAGAGGTTTTGTTACTGGCCTCAAATGAAAGAAATTGTAACTAAATATCTAAAGGGGTGTGTTATGTGTTCTATTTATAATCCCACTAATATAAAACTAGGGCTATACTCACCATTTCCTGTTCCATCCCATCCATGGGAAAGTATCTCCATGGATTTTGTAGAGGGTTTACCAATGACCAAAGGGGGTCATGACTATTTGTATGTTGTAGTGGATAGGTTCAACAAGATGTGTATCTTGATGCCATGTAAAAAGCAGATTATTGCTGAGCAGACTCATAATCTCTTCTTTCAGTATGTTTGGGTTCACTTTGGGTTACCCACATCCATTTTCTTGGATTGAGATACTTGATTCCTTGGGGACTTTTGGACTAGATTGTGGAGAATGATGGACACCAAATTGAGAAGGAGCATTTCTTTCCATCCACAGATCGACGGACAGACATAGGTGGTAAACAAAACAATGGTACTTTTTTCTTTGAGGCTACTGCAACAAGACTCCCAAGTTATGGGATGAACATATACCCTATGTACAACATGCTTACAACTGATATTTACATTCTTCCACTCAAAGTTCACTGTTTGAGACATGTTTTGGGTACCTACGCAAGGTTCCTTTGGAATTGATGTATGGGAGAGATGTTGATGTGAATGAAGAGAGAATAGAAGATAGAGCCCACAAGTTCATCCAAAGGTTTCATCAAGTGCACCAGGTAGTCAGGGAATAGTTGGAGAAAATTCAAGCACAATATAAATCTCAACATGACAAGCATAGGGTTGATCATTAGTTCCAGGTTGGAGACCAGGTATGGCTTCACATTAGAAAGGAGAGATTGAAGTGTGAAGGAAAGAAACTCAAGCCCATTCATTATGGACCCTTCACTATCTTGGAGAAAAGTGGTACCAATGCTTTTCGTCTAGATATTCCACCTTATATGTCGATTTACTCAGTTGTGAACATAGAGAAATTGAAACTTTTTTAGCCTCCCATGATCATAGATCAGGATGAGGAAGTTTCAATACCTTCATTTGATGAGTTTTCTCTTGAGTACTTGGATGAGTTACAGGAAGATAACATCCTAGACAAAAGGATGAGGACTTCATGCATAGGTGATGTTGATTATCTTCGAGTAGGCTTAAAGGGAACACATCCAAGCAAGGCAAAGTGGATAGAGAAGAAAAAAGTGAGGGGACTCTTCCCTCACTTGCCTGTTGATTGATGAAAGCTTTTGGTGGTCCAAAAATCTCTCACTAGGAAGGCGTGATCCAAAAATGATCCATAGAAGGCTAAGAGCAACTCAGAACTCGTAGAGGCAACTCAGAATGCTCAAAATGGCCTCAGTAGATAGAGAAAGGGAAAAAATTCAAAGTTCCCAAAACTCAGTGAAAATGACATTATTGCAAAGAGAGCGTTGCAATATTTATAACGGCACAAACAACTCGTCAAAAGGAGTTACGGATTGAAAGATATTTGTGGTCAAAGTTCGGTCAACCTAGCCGAGTCAGTAGGGGATGAGTCAGCATCCGTACATATGATGTCAACATATGTACAACACACATGGAAAGAGCATAAGAGGAAGTGTGTCATGCTGACATTGGCATGACGTCAACATGGTGACGTGGCATCACTAGAGGCTGCCATGTGTCACCCAGTTTTGGCACTTTCGGATCGATTCGTGGACCAATAGGATCGTGCCATGTGGCGGTCCATACAATGACGTGGAATGATGATGTGGCACAATGATGTGGCGTTGACATGGAAGAGGAATACATGGCCCAATGGGAGGCTGACACGTGGCCCAATCAGGGGCTTCCACGTGGCAAGTGGAAAAAGCACAATGACAGCCCGTGAGCAAATTTTGAAAAAAAATATGAAAAGTTTGGCGGGTCCGCCAAATCTGGCAGACCATGCCAAACTTGGCCACGTTCTAACCGTTGGAGACCTAGATAGCACCACCTCCAAACTTGGTGGAACAACTTTGGGTTATATATTTATTTATTTATTTATTTATTTATTACAACGAATTAAAACCAAAAGGGGGAGGCCCATGGGTTTGACCCCGAGACCTCCTCCCTACTATACGCCTTTACATTCATGCCCAAACCAACAGGACAACAACCTTCATTGTTATCAACGCCTATGGATATTACTTAAATTTTGAGTCCACCTAGCCCTGGAGGGAGGCACACATACGGTACGACCTTGGGCATGCATTTCTATGCAGTCCAGTGATTAATTGCAGGTTGTAGAGGGGCACAAAAACTGAGACAAATTTCTTCTTGGGCCTGGGAGTGCCAGAGTTGGATCGAGGCATGGAGACAGTCATTTTTGGGTAATTCGACGCCACGAATTTAGTGGCGCCATTTTTTTTTTCTGATCTGAGCATTATTTCTACAGGTTGATTTCATAATGAAGTATATTTATGTATTTTGCCAAATTATTTTGCTGAGTTAATGAAAGAGCCTACCCATTTGAGAGAAGGACCCAGAGACGTAGTCCACCAGGGACGAACTCCGTTATCAAGTTTTTGTGTTCATATTTGATGCTTATGTCTCTTCATTATTGAGTTTCTCTTTCTTTAATGGCGCACTTTAATTTATGCTCATTTAATGCAATTCTTTATAAGTCACTCAATGAAAAGATCTTGGATCAATAACAAATAAAGTGCATCAATAACCACTATTAATGTATGTTGGAACATGCGGTTCCATCATAAACCTCACCTTGTCAATTGAAGTGGGTTGGTCGATCCTTTGGGTCAATGATTGACTAAACTGTCGATTGTCCATAGCCACTTAGGATCCTAGAGCATTTTATGGATAGGTGCAACCAACTCCATCTGAGACTATTGGTTTGGTACATGACCGAAACCTATTTATAGATGATCCTTTGATCAGTCTATTATTATCATTGGGATATCTATTCTCGCTCTCATGGAGTGTACTTGTGCTACAATGCTATGGTGTCTTTAGACACCACCTTTGATGATCTGAAAATAGGCGATTACTTTACTCTAGCAAGTTTTCAATCGAGAATCATTTTCTGACGAAGTATTTGCATAAGGATTAAAGGCATATGAATCCATGATTAACCATGATTTTAAACAATAATATATAACATACATGAATTCAAATGGAATAAAGCACATGAAAATACAAGGGATAGATAACCAATGTTGGTAACGAAGTTCACCCCTCCTGGGCTATGTCTCCAGGCCCGCTTCAATTGGAATACAGATCGCTTTCATTCCTTCTTCAAAATATGTTGAGGCCTTCTCATAAGTGATTACATAAGAGACTCCTTCTCCTTCAGTCAGGATTAAAAAAGACTGCTCACACTCATACCTCTCCATACATCAAGAAGGATAATACCTTACATGAATAAGTCTCTCAATGCTTAGGAGTAGTAGCACTATGGCTTTATAACTCCACTCATTAATTATCCATTACTCTCCTCCCCTTCAAAGGGATCACATAAGGCATTATATAGTTTTCCCCACTCACTCTTAAAAAAGAGCATTAGTTCCTAGATCCACAATAATAGGATTTAATTACAAAAGAGGGAAAAAAAGATCCATGAATGTAGGATCTTCAAGTACATAATGGGAAAGGTCTCAAAACCACCCAAGACTCTTCATCCATGTCCTTGATTCTCTCAACCTATAATTGAGAATAATGGAAAATTGATGTGAGGTGGTTTCTCACATAAAAACCAATTTCCAAAATTACAATTTCAATGAAAAATACGTGAGTCTTAATTTCCTCACAAGTATTAATCATTTTACAAAAGAATTAAGTGCATGAGTTTTCCAAAAGCTCATAAAGAATAACTAAATGCATGAGCTTCTCATAAAATCATAAGAATGCATGAGCATCTCATAAAATCATAAGAATGCATGAGACCTTTTTCTCACAAAGCATTAATAAAATGCATGAGAAATATAAAACTCAAAACATATAATTTCACCATCTTCACCACTCTGCGGATCAACTTGGTGAACACAGTAAAGTCCTTCCATGTGTGGAAATCTGCTCGGATCACGCCTCCCCACAAAGATCCTTTTGGTCTCCAAAAGTATCAACTTTATTTGTATGCAAATGTCCTCAAAAGGTGCATTCTTTCAAGACTCCTTCACACACGTACTTTGGAATCAAAATGCAAATCCAACACTTGCAACCACTGCAAATGAAATGTTTGGAAAGGCACAACCCTTGTCTGAGCTGAAATGTCGAAGCCCACACCTACATAATCTTACAACCTGTAGTTGATGACCTGTGCTTTAATCTTTAGAGTACCTTACTTTCCAAGAGTTTATAACTACACCCTTTGGTCAAGTTTACAATGAATTGTCAAAATGACCTAGGCAAATCGACTCAATTAACTGTTTATATAATGGTTACAAAATGAAGCCACTTAAGACTTATGGTCCAAAATAATGCCTCTCACTCTCCTCACTCAAGAGTGGCTAAACAACCATTACAATACTTCATAATCATTAAGTTCAAAGTTAAGACAACATGCCTCAAATGTGCACTAGTGGTGGAACTTTATGGTTTCCAATCTCCACTACAAAAATGCAATTTATATCAAAAACATTCTTGCCGTGAGTTTATAAAAAAACTCATAAACAAGTTTTACAAAGAATGTCAAAATAGGCCTTCGCATGGCAATGCCTCTTACAAATAAGTGGCTACAATACTCATTACAATTTGGCAACATAAATAAATGCACTATTGGTAGGATCTATGGTCTCCAAATCCACTGTAAAGAATGTGCACCTAATGACTATACAAAAGTGGGAAACAAACCCACCAAAGTACTAGAGGATGTCCTCCAAAACAACATGATGAGCATCATTTCCAAATTTCTCCTTCACTGCCATATTTCCACATGGTAAATATTACAAAAGGAGTTTTAAATAGTTCACATAGAAGAACTATAATGGAAATACCTATTTTGAAAAAAAGGTGCGCTTGGAATTTGGTCTTCAGCTTATGGTTCCATTGATGGTATCTCGGAAATCGAGACCTTGGCCTCCATGATAACATTCATGGTGCTATGGCATGTCTTTGGATCTCAATATTATGGTTACCCCTAGCAAAAAGGTTTGTATAACCTGCAATTAATACCAAGCTTCACCCATCATACCACCTCCGATCTATGGCTCTGGGTTGTTTCGTTAGAAAGAATCGATACCAGTTTTGACTCTGTTAAGATTGAGGTTTTCTCTCTCTGACATTATGGCTGCAACTAGCACCCCAATCACTAGAATGGAGGTGTTGACTATGTCCCTGGGCGATTTGAAAGGATTCAGCAAAAAATCGATCTCCATTGAGTCGTTGTGGCCCTTCGCCATGCTTTCAAATGGACCAAGATAATCCTGCACAATATGCTTGTGTCTCTTCAGATATGCCAAGAGGCCTTCAAGGTTGTTGGTTGGAGTCGTGATGTAGCAGAGATCAAAAGTTTCAAACGTTCACAAGAGGCACATGCACATGTGGCTCGATCATCTATTTACTCGAAACTGATGTTGGATAGTTACTTCTCGCTTCGCGAACAGATCCCTCAAGAAATCGACACAACAGTTGTTGTTTGGGAAGGCCATTGGATTCACACCCAATTTTGGTGCTCTTGTTCGGTGATCTGTATCTCCAAAAACGATGAATCATCTTAATCTTCTTACTGTTTTGGAGAACCGCTTGGCAAACGATCTACACAGTTTGATTTTCTCAAATGAGAAATGTTCGTATCTGAGTGTCAAGTGGATACAACAATTCGTGGATGTAATGTGTTTGTCTGTGCATTCTAGTGCAGAGGACCTATTTCCCCTGCATATTCGCCAGCCTCTTGATGAGGGAATTGGTGATTAAGTGAATGACGGAATTGAAAAATCCATCGATCAATTAGATATCCCTTGAATTGGCCTTAATCAATCTGTTGGCTTCTCCTGACAGCACCGATGACCATTACTTTTTCATCGTAATATGGAACTGATTCAACTGAATACAAACGAGGGATTACTCGTTATGAAGTAGAAAGATGAAGACAATAGTGGCATGACCAATTTCCCTGAAATATCTCCTTTTCAATTGTGACTATGAAGTGACAATAGATCAGATCTATTGACAGTGATGAAAGGTACCATATCATACTTTCTGGACGCAATGATAATTACCATCACACTAGACATAGACAGACTTGTACTACCTCCCGGAACACAAGGGCGCGCTAGTGTATTTGTTGTGTGCATAAAGAACTGTACAACAACCATAGGTGCATGGATAGAATTGGTCTCTCTTCTTTCTCCAAGTATCTCATCTGAGGGAAGCTTGGAGGAGAGATGAATCTTTGTTCTGCTGGGAATATACAAAACTTCAGCAACAAATCCAAACATGCAATCAAGCACCCACTTTTAGCCTTCAACACATCCATACTCAGATTGGTTTTGGATGCTAGTTGAGGATAAACAAATTTCTCTTCATCACTTACTTCACATCTCATCGCCCATTTCGGACGCTTCTCTGCAACAATAGATCTATGATATATGGACCTACAATAGATCTACATATCTATAGTAGATTTTGAATAACGCGAATGTTATTTTGTAATTTTTCGAGGCCCTCATATGAAAATCGCCAACCAAATGTCATGAGGAATAAAGGCTGTGCTTATGACATCATTTCATTAGATCATTGAGATCATCAAATTCATGGACAGTATGATAAAGAACCTGGGCAACACCACCATTATGATTCCTTTCGCTTGATCTAGATTTTTGCATCGGCCACCACAAAAGGGTGATGATTTTTCCACAATCGATTATGTCTTCACAAGGACTGCTATCATCCCATGGAAAAGATAAACTAGTGTTTGCAAAGAGATTGGGTGCAGCCCCTTCATTCATCAGATCCTAAACAACAAAGAAACCTCCATCTTCAAATTTATCCCATACGAATCTTTTCATATATTTACATCGCATGTAATGACGAGGTTGATAGAGGTATCGTGAATGTTGGGCACTTTCATGTTGATGAAAAGAGGCTGGAACAATACTTCCTCGCATCAAATTCTATCATCATCCATCAAATGGAAGCTAACGATGACCATAAAAGATGCAAACAGATCCATAAGACACACAAGTGGAATTCATGCTTATTTTTCCACAACCAAACTTGACAAGCAACAATAATGGCTTGTAAGATCACAAAACATGAGCATGCTAGAGCTGAGACTGGTCTTTGATAATCCCACTCAATTTTTCAAATATGCTATCCATTTCTTACTAAGCCATTCAAACAAATGCTCCTTGGATAGCTAATCCTTTTGAAGAACTGCTTTTGGGATTATTGTTGTTGGACTAACTCCTTCATCTGCTTCTTCCTTCTTTGCAGGATCTTGTATGACTTTCTTACCACGTTTTGGACGAATTTGAGGATGAAATTTCCATCATTTCCCAATCCAATGGCCACTCATCTCACAATTAGTGCAATAGTTCCTTTGCTTCTCCTTTAACTTAATCTCCTTGTCACGAGAACGTGAAAGGGGTTCTTTCTATATTGTCTCACTTCCAGTGGGCATGCTCGTCTTCGCTACCCAAACTTTCTTCTTATGATCTGTAGCTACATCATGGTTAGAAGATCTAAACCATAAATCATTCTTCGTATTTGCAATGAAATAATTTGAATGACTTTTATACCTTTCTGAATTGTCTCTATCTGATGAGGACAATATGGCTTGATTCCTTTCTTTGAATCTGTTGGTGAAGAGATGGTTTTTGCTTCAACAACCTTTGAGCATGCTCCATCCTCTTCCTTTCCATAACCCAAACCTACAAATCATGGTCTTTGTACCACCTCTAATGGTTGAGTGACTCCTTGGCCATGAATGCCAAGTCCACCTCCTTTGTATCCGATCTTCGTGAGGAGATGCATTCCCACATTAGTTTCATACTGAGACAAAATTGAACATGATGAAACATTATATACCTCGGTTTGAGTTTGTGCATCTACGATAGAAGGCTCTTTGTCTTCCATTCGTTCACCATGTTGCAACTTAGCCAAGAGATCATCCTTGGTTTTCAATTCGAGTTGCAATTCTTCAATAATTCCATTGAGGACTTCTCCATGAAGCTGAGATCTCTCTTGAAGCTCTTGCTTCTCTTCTTTTTCGACCTGCAAAAGTCTCCTCAACTCTACATTTTCAGCTTGAATGTTGTGATTTATATCTTCTAATTCTTGAAGTCTTTATGCTTTCTTCGCCCCTTTTCCCATCCTGCAAAGAAATCAACCTAGCTCTTATACCACATGATCTGAAAACGGGCGAGTACTTTACTCTACTCAAGTTTTCAATCGAAAACCATTTTCTGACGAAGTATTTGCATAAGTATTAAAGGAATATGAATCAATGATTAACCATGATTTTAAACAATAATATATAACATACATGAATTCAAATGGAATAAATCACATGAAAAGACAAGAGAGAGACAACCAATGTTGGTAACGAAGTTCACCCCTCCTGGAATATGTCTCTAGACCTGCTTCAATTGGAATACAGATAACTTTCATTCTTTCTTCAAAATATTTTGGGGCCCTCTCATAAGTGATTACATAAGAGATGCCTTCTCCTTCAGTGAGGATTCAAGAAGACCGCTCACACTCATACCTCTCCATACATCAAGAAGGATAATACCTTACATGAATAAGTCTCTCAATGATTAGGAGTAGTACCAATATGGATTTCTAACTCCACACATTATTTATCCATTACTCTCCTCCCCTTAAAAGGGCTCACATAAGGCATTATATAGTTTTCCTCACTCACTCTTAAAAAATAGCATTAGTTCCTAGATCCGCAATAATAAGATCTAATTACAAAAGAGGAAAAACAAGATCCATGAATGTAGGATCTTCAAGTACATAATGGGAAAGGTCTCAAAACCACCCAAGAATATTCATCCATGTCCTTTATTCTCTCAACCTATAATTGAGAATAATGAAAAATTGGTGTGAGGTGGTTTCTCACATAAAAACCAATTTCCAAAATTACAATTTCAATGAAAAATAAGCGAGTCTTAATTTCCTCACAATTATTAATCATTTTACAAAAGAATTAAGTGCATGAGTTTTCCAAAATCTCATAAAGCATAATTAAATGCACGAGAATTTCATAAAATCATAAGAATGCATGAGACCTTTTTCTCACAAAGAATTGATAAAATGCATGAGAAATATAAAACTCAAAACATATAAGTTCAACATCTTCACCACTATGCATATCAACTTGGTGAACACAGTAAAGTCCTTCCATGTGTGGAAATTCATCAAGATCATTTGATCTTGGATCCATTCTCATCTCTGTTTAATACCTATCCCAACATCGTATCAGAGTTGATGGTTCTTTGATCTCAGGTTCGAAAAGGAAGAATCGAATTTAAATGAGACAGTGTTGAAGCCACCTTTATCTCTATTGAATGCTTGATGCATCTCTGAATATTTTGGGCATGATATTATTTTTTTTCATGAATTGAAGCCTGACTAGGATTTATACTATAACTCTACCAGGTTATTGGCTCGAATTTGCTTATATGATTTGTTGATTGGATAAGACCTAGCATGGTTGTTACTTGACCTAACTGGCTCTGAATGCAAGTTCCTTAAATCTGTGTCTTGAACTTAATTGGTCGAAGCTTCCCCCTTTTTTTTTCGACAGACTTGGTCGTGCACCAACTTGTGTTTTTTCATTTTTTCATTGACTGAAGCTTTGATTGACTTGACTAGAGTATTTTTGAATCGACTTACCAGAATTTGACTTCCTCTTGCTCCACCAAATCTTGTTGGAGATTGCCCCTTTTTTTGGCCTCCCTTGACTACCTACCGACCAACACTCTTGGTATGACCTGCCTTACCTCTCAATTGGAAGGAATATCCAACCAACCATACCAGAATTCCATCGACTATATCTACATCAACTTCAAGAGATTCGACTAGGAACATCCCATCTTTGACTTGCATTTTTTATTGATATTCAACCGAAGACACATGCATGGATGACATATCTCCCTCTTTTGAATATGCTGGAATTCAGCGACTGGAAAATCGACCTAGATGACTGGTATATAAACTCGACTCAACTAGGTGAAGTCAAAGTTGTTCGATCAAAGGGTGTGAGAAGTGAATCCATTGACTCGACCTCACCCGACTCGGAAATTACATGAATCAATTTTTTCGACTAGGTTATAGTTCACTTGGCCTTGGATTTCCTCAACTTGAAGGGTTTCGACCATATTTGACTTTACCAAACGATCTCGATTTCAAATTCACCCTTGGATTTGTTTGATTTCATGAGAAGTTTCCATATAACCTCTATGTTGGGTTGTTGACTAACTAGTGGATCCCGACTTGTTGCTTGTGGTTGCATTTCCCATTTATTTTTTGAACATCATTTGTAGATTTGTTTCTTTGACTCTTTCCCTCTACCAATGATGGGCATGTTGGATGCAGATGAAGCTCTAATGCTTAAAAAAATATAGTTTATTCATAAGAAGAAGGCCATTGCCTTGAAAGAATCTCACAACCGACCTCGTGCAGAAGTCACTGCCTTGTAGAATGTTGCTTCATAGTTGCAGATTGAGAATCAACAATTAAAAAATAAACTAAAGACAACTCATGCCCATCTAGAAGATGAGGTTGACCTCTTTCAAACTAGCTTTTTATAGTGGTTTGATGAAAAAAATAGAAATATTTTTGACCTAGAACAAACAATGGAAACCATTTTTCAAGATATGGTGGATGATTTTGGAAATAAAATTGATCATGTCATGAATGATCTCATGAAGGAGGTGAAAACCCTTTCTATTGAAAATTCTTCCTTGAAGACAGAAAATGAAAAACTGAAAAATCAGTTAAAGACTGTAGAAAACATGTTCCAGACTATTGTGATCGAGCACTCCAGGAGGGTTACTTCCATAGGGAACACTATGGAAAGATTTTTCCAAACTCTTAAGATGAATTTTAGGACAAGTCTAACCTTCTTGAATACTTGAAGGAATAACTGATATATCTTCCTCATACAACATTCAACAAAGAATTCAATCAACTGACAAAAACAAATGCATAGTTGACTTGTGAGGTTTCCCACTTCCATGCCTCTATTGATGAGCTTCGTGAAGAAGTTTCTCCTCTTCAAGAAGATAATGATCGAAGGTTTGATGAATATCAAACATTATAGGAATATTACGATGCCATATTGTTGTAGTTGACTGAGAAGGATGAGACTATTTAGGGCTTACAAGACTGCAAATAGAACCTTGAAGAAAAATGTCACCAACTACAGACTACTGAAAAGAATGATGAGAAGACTGGTGAGAATAAGATTGTTGTTGTTGAGCTGCCAGTATCACCTATTTATTCATCCACCATTATTGCTAATACAATTGTTTGTGAGAAGAATGTTGATGTTGTTGAGCTTCCAACATCATCCATTTCTTCTCTAGATGTTACTACTCCTTGTAAGCAAGATACTGTTCATTAATGATTTAAAACTGATTATTGTGTTGTTTCTCCTAGATTTGAAAAACAAACTACATGTATAGGATCTCGACTGCTCAACAAGATGGGATATATCAGAGGAGGGCTTAGGAAGAATGGATAGTGTATTGTTGCTCTGATTATGCCTGAGATAAAGTCTCTCATAGTAGGTCTTGGATATGATGTTTTTGTTTCCTCCTTTCCTACACCTTCCCTTGCTGCAAACATGGAAGTTTTGTTTGTTGCAGGTGGAGTTCAGATTGATTTTCCAACAGAGCAATCCATTGCACCGGTTGATGAGATGGTTGTTCCTAACATGCCAGAAGATGAGGATATTATTATTGTTGATGCAATTGTTGTTGATATACTAGGTTGTTCTACTCCTAAGAGTACACCAGAACTTAAGCCTATATCTCTTGATCAACTAGCACAAAACTTTGTGCCTTCTTGTCATTCTCACCATAGAAATTGACCGAATGACAATCATGCTTTCAGATCTTTCTCAGCAGAGACATGAAAGATAGAATCATGGACCAATACCAAC
>WSFP011405903.1:0-25573 GCA_009831015.1 Picea engelmannii | reverse complement strand
GGTCACAATTAAAGACCATCGATACACCCAGCTAGATCACAAATCTAGAGAACCTTACCACTCATCAAATGCTTACGAGTCTAATTGGGCCTCTTAGGTAGGTTTGGTTAATTTTGTTGATTTCGAGAGATCTCAGACCCCTCAACAGAATTCGCGCTAGAATGAGGGCTAGTCGAATCAATGACTAATAATATTTCTGATGATATATTTCGCATAGCCTATAGATTCAAAACAACCCACATGCATGGATAGTCATTATCAAGACAACCCACATACAAAGAGTACTTCCGAGATGAGTAACTCACCTCAACACAAGGAAGAAGAAAACCTATTCCCTAAAATCCCTTATGAACTTCCCCATGAGGAGTTGAATAATTTCATAAGAATCACAAGAGCTTACACTCGAAAAATTGGAGTGTTACCTTTAGCTCCTTTATTTCCTCATAGAAAACAAGTAAGCAGACCAGTTGTCAACACCCTTGACTATGTTTTTTTTCACACTTTAGAAGACCTGATATATTTTTCCCTTACTGAGATAAAAAAACCCCTTAATCTGATACCTGAAACACTAGCTGGTAACTACTCGGAACCTGACAATTTTGAATCTGACAAGGAAGGGTCTAACTTGGATCACTCAGCTTCTAAATCAGAAGACATGGAGGATAATAACGATAACAATGGAGAAAGGGGAAATCAACCTCAATATAATCAACCATGGTTGGCCAGAGATGCTCTAGCGATCCTTGGATGGGTGCATAACTGTTGAATCCATGTTTTTCCTAAATTTTTCCTTCTATAAGTCTCTTTTTGAACATGCAGATCGTATAATTCATACCTCAATTAGCCATTTTTGAAGGTATTATCAGGTTTCTTCTATCAATTTGTAATGGATCAGCATAAGGTATGCGTCATATTCATTTTTGATGATTGAATGAGAGAAATCCATTAGCATTTTTCTTTTAATTGAAACATGTCGAAAATTCCATCCAACCTGTTAGCACTCCATAAATTTGTTCGGTTGATAAACATACGATGAAGGTAACTTTTTCAACCAAATTTGAGAGCTGAAACTAACCTTTCGGATTTGGAGAGGGCTCTCTCAGAAATGGCCCGGTCTTTGCGTAGGATATGACTTTGAAAACAATGGCTATATTTAACACCTATGATATGATGGGTTTTGGTTATATCGGCACAAGAAAGCAAGACTTGGGCTATGGGGTCGGTCTGAGGAAAAGACGAGACAAATGACTTAGTGACTGAACATCGAGAGGATAAGGCTATGTGAGCAACAACCTTTAGTGTAAAACCGTAATGTGTGGTGGGAGAAAATATAGGAAGCAACTCAGAGGGTTGTTGCGGGCAAGTTTAGAGTTATCTTTAGAGGAAAACATTTTGTCTAATTGGAAAGAACAAGGGGCGTTGTACAATGAATCCGTAGGTTCGATAATTCATTCCAAAATAGACAGAAAGAGATATGAAATAAATATAATAGGAAATAACATATGAAAAGAAAGAAGCACAATACATCCAACTGGTACAACTAGAATCTTATCGTCAAGCTACAGGAGCTTTGCATTAAATTCTGGTCAAAACTCAGATTTCATACAATATCTTTTGTCTAACACATTTTCCAACCAACCTTGATTACATCAAAAATATGAAATATATAAAGGAGGGCACCGCTTGGGATACCCATTTTTCTAAATGCTAACCCTAAACTAGGAAAATCGAGCAGCATGCGCTGGAGACTCTTCGCATGGTATTTTCCAAAAATAGTCAATAATCACGCGTTGTCTACTTATGACTATCTTCAGGTTCACCACAGGGATTTGATCGTCGGTTAGGTTTTGATGTGAAGAGAAGATGTGTCATTGCATCCCTTTGATCAACCTTCTTGGCAAGCGGGTGTCTGTCAGGCACTTTCTATCTACCATAACGCTTCTTATTTTGTTGCGCATTCATTTGCTGGAGAAATGCGCGTAGCAAAAAATTGTATGATTTCTGCGGCCATTATCAAAATGGTAGGGAGAATTTGGGGAATGTGTCTTTCAAAACTATCAAGGTTCACCTCATATCCTTCGAATGTGGAAATGAACACTTGTTAAAACTACCTTTCCTGCACGCTGGCGAGGGCCATGCGAGATTCCTTCTCAGTCTCTTCGCATTCCCTGATATTCCTCGTAAGCCTTTCTTCTACTAGTCTTTGCACCTCCCACAACTGTAAAATAATGTCCTGCGCATCTCTGAGATTCCTTTTCAACCATGCCATGTTCCCTCCGTGACCCTGTGTTGCTGATGCTTTCGTGTATTTTGTCGCTAGTTGTCACCTTAACTCCATGTTCTCCTAATAGAGTTCAAAAATAGCCAGCTTCTCTTGCTTCAACTGTTGAGATGGTGCTTTCTCATTTTCTCCCATGACATATACTTTTTGTGTTCTATTCCTATCTTCACGGCTTGATTTCTCAGTAGGTTCTAGCTGGATGGGGCGTCTGAGTAGTTCTTCAGCTATCAATCCGACGTGCGGTTCTTTTGCGATTCGAGCTTTCACAATCTCATTTTTCTTTCTCAGCCTGCCCCTCCTCCGAGGCATTGGTTTTTGGGAGGAAGGAGATCCTACCATCTTTCCCTACTGTGCAATTTTCTCTGGTTTGAATGTTTCATGATTTGATATGGTCTTCTCTACAAGTAAGAGAATATTTTATTTTACATCTTTGGGAATGCTTTCCACCGATGAGAATGAATCCCAGTCCTTTTGGGGCTCAGATCTCCGCACGACCTTCCTTGCACTCTAAGAGGTTTCCATGGAATGACCAAGGAGTATTTTTCACACGGTGTATTCAACAAATGCATATGAGGGAAGGTTCTGAACAAGCTGGACTAACAAGGGGAATTGTGAATATAGTTGAGGCCTGGTTCTATGACTGTATAGAATGTCGAGCATATAAGATTTATAATGAATCAACCAGGAGAAGGAATCATACTGAAGGATAACGAATTTATGGCATCGAGATGTTCCAAGTCGAGTTGTAGGTTTTCCATGGGAAATCCCCGCATGTAGGATGCATGTGATAAGGTTTGCTGGGCATACCTAACATGAACGCCACAATTTTTCATTCTCTCAGCCTCCATGATGAATGAATAATGATAGTTGTACTTGCCAAAGTGACCTCTATTAACCACTTGACCCGACCTGGGCACGTAGAGACTTTTTTCTTAATGGGATTCAACCCTATGGGAAAAAACATGCCCATACTACGAGTGCAATTCTTGACTCTGACACACCTTCCTATTTCCAAGGGCCAAGAAACCACTTGCTAAATTCAACCTCACGGTGCTACGTACCCTACTTCACATGTTTTGGGCGTATGTTTCACAACGTGACTCAAAACTAACTCTAAATGGAAATAAAAATGGTGACGCTAACAACTGGCTCCAATGGGGATGCTATCCTCCCTGTGAGGTAGCAAAGAAAAGTAGACCAGGTTCCTGACCATTGGGATTTATTATACCTCTAGATACTAAGAAACATAAATGACGGACCAAAAAACAAACTAAACTCATAGACACAACTTCTAAGACTTCAACATAAAATTAGGGCCTTCACTTCGGGCTTCAATTTTCTGTTGACTTATCGACTCGACGCAAAAATAAAATGACTATTTACAATGACAAAGGACTTAAACATATTTTGTTTCATCAGGTAATGTTTGAGGAATCTATCATTTACATGCCCTAACCTAGACATTCTCCATCTAATCCTTCTAGGAAATAAACATTGTCTCCATTGTACACGCTAATTTTGAAAGGACCTGTCCAAGGTGATCAAACTTTTCGTGCTTCCCTTTACCTTCATTTCTTGCATCCCATCTCAACACCAAATAGCCTACTTCAAAATATTCTTGTTTGGAGTGTTTGTCAAAAGTTTTCTTTATCATTTCTTGATGAAGCTATGACCGATTATACACCTGCTCCCTTGCTTTTTGCGTGTGAATCAGCTGGTTTATTCTTCTTTGTGCATCATTTGGCTCAAGTTCCTGTTCTTGCAACAGTTTCCTAACGGGTGGTCCAGATGAAGTGGGGAAAATCACGCCTGTGCCTTAAATGATCTGGAAAGGTGATGTCGATATAGACTTTTTGGTGGTGACCTGATCTACCCACAACATGTAGATAAGATTCTTATGCCAGACTGTCTTGTTGTCCTGCAGGAGTCTTTTGATGATCCTGGTCAGGCTCTTATTCGAGGATTCCGCTAACCCGTTTCCTTGTGGGTAGCATCCCGTGGAATGCCCCAGGGTTATGTTATAATCCTGACCAAACTTCTCCTTCTTATTAGAATTGAACGCGATTGCATTATCTATTATGATCTTAATGGGACACCCGAAACTTGACAAGATGTTAGTTTCTAGGAAATGGATGATGATCACGTCGGTATCTTGCTTTGTGGGGATCACCTCTATCGATTTCATAAAATAATCGGTGACCATGAGTATCCATTTGTGCTTCACAGAGGATGGAATATTTATCTCTCCTATGAAATCTAGACCCCATTGCGTGAAAGGTGCTTCGAATGAGATTGGCTTTAGCGGTAGGGGCTATAGCTTTCTCCTCCCATCGAAAATCTAGGATTCGTGGCACCTGGAGACCTCTTTATATATGTCAGTGAAAATCGTCGGCCAGTAATAACCCACCCTCAGGATATTGTGCGCGGTGGTATTCCAATAGTGGTGCCCTTCATAGTCTCCTTTGTGAAATTACTATATGGCCCGTTTCGCGTCATCCTCCATAAAAAAACTCAACAGTATTCCTCTGGGGTTTTTCTAATAAAGTGAATTGTCTAACATGAAAAACTTAACCGCTTTAAGCTTGAGGAATATAGCCTTAGTCTTACTCACACCTAGAGGGGCCTAGATATTTTCCAACACATATATGATGTTTGCATACCATGGTGAATCAATGAACTCCTAAGGCACATGCACAACTTTTTCTTCTTGAGGGCATTCCGAGAGATCGACAATGAATTTCATTCCTACAACGTCGTAGTCTGACTGCGCCATCAATTTCACGAGACCCTGACCTTTGACCAGCTTTGTAGGCTTGATCTCAAGATCGTATTCTAACATGGATGCTATCCATTTACGTCTTCTTCCTTTCGGGTCAGGTTGAGTCAGGATATCCTTTACTAAACTGCTGGGTACACAAGTGATGACATGGGAGTGCAGTATGTATGTCCTGAATTATGACATGGGTACCCCTATTTTTCCATAATATCATACCTTAGTGGGGCATCGCGCAACGTCCGACTGAAATAAGTTATGGGTTTCTCGAAATCCTGTTCATCCTTCTGTAGAAGTATGCTGACAATAGTGTGTTTTGAGGTGAATGAAAAAAGTATGAAATATTTTGTAAAGTTTGGGCTGGTTAGCACAGGAGCTTTAGTCAGTGCTACCTTGATATCCTCGAAGGAATTCTTAGCCTCTGGGTTCCACTTAATATTGTTTCCCTTCCTGAGCATGCAATTTATGTGCTTAATGATTTCTGCCAAGTTTGGGATGAATCTCCTCAAAACGTTTACCTTTCCCAGGAAGGATTTCACATCCTTTTTACTACGCGAGGTGTCAATCTTCAGGATCCCTTCAACCCTGCTGGGGTTTATTTTAATGCCTTCTTTGGAAATTATGTGCCCCAACAACTTTCCTTCCTCCACCATGAAATGTGATTTCTTTGGATTCAGTGATATGCCAAACTTTCTGCACTTCTAGAAAACCCTCTTCAGGTGCTCTAGATGTTGATTGTCAGAGGAAGAATACAATGTGAAGTCATCCAAATAGATCACGATGAATTTATCCTTTTCATCAACAATCACGATGTCCACTTGCCTCTAAAAAGTGGCACCAATGTTCATCAGGGTGAACGACATCTTAGCATACATGAACATTCCCCATGGAGTGGTGAAGGCCATATTCTCTCTGTCGTCCGGGTGGACCATGATTTGGTTATATCCTGAGAACTCATCCAGCATGGAAATATTCTAAGATCCCACTACCTTTTGTAGGATGTAGTCCATTTTGGGAAGGGGGTAGTGGTCCTTGAGAATCTCAAAGAAACAATCATTTTATCATTGAAAATCTTCTTTACCTCCTTCCCGATCATTCGCAGTAACATGGGGTTTATCCATCTTAGATTCTATTTGAAAGGCTTCTGATCTTCCTTGAGAGGGATAAGATGTTGGATCACCTTCATGTCATACAATTTCAAGTCATCGTAGCTCCACACGAAGATGTCTGGGAAATATTTCATGAGATTTATGTAATCCTGCTTGACCTCTAGATTGAGTGTCTTTGATAATTTTACAATCTTCATATCTTCTTCAGTCCCTATGTTGCAGTCTTCCACATCTTCTTCGCGTGCAGTGATCTTGGGGTTCTTAGCCACATAATTTTCATCAAACATCTTTTCAGGTGACACCAACCCATTTGGAATAATATTGTTCTTCAGTTGTATTATATCCCTTCTCGTGATCTGGTTTTGGAAATTGTCGTCATCACTGTGCACATCTACGCTCTCTTCTTCATTGCCGCAGTATTCCTTGTCAATGTTTGTGTTACATAACTTGTTTCTTATAAGGAGGAATCCTTCCACCTGTTTGTCATCGTCAAACACCTACCAGTGTTCGATTTTGTCAGGCATTACCGGCCTGTGCTTGACCTCGATTTCATATATTTTATTTGGAAGAATGGGGATCTTAAAAACCAAGGTCGAGGTGGCCAAGGCATCGACGATGTGATTTTGTTCTCTGGGGATAGCAACCAGGTTATACTATGAAAATCCTTCGAGAAGTTCCAAAGCCAGATTTATGTATGCTCTCAATCTGGGGTGTTTGGTCTGATACACGCCCTTTACCTGATTTATGATTATATCGAAATCTTTGTGCACTATTATCCTCTGGGCACCCAATTCTTTCAAAAATTGCAAGCCCAAGATTAGCACTTCATATTCGGCCATGTTGTTAGTGCATTTGAACATGAGCTTGTATGAACGCAAATTTATACCATCCCCAACTCCTTCTCTACTAACTGTGCCATCAAAACTCATGTTCCACACCTCGTCTTTCATGTGGTCTTTCGGATTGGTGCACTCTATTATTTCCTGCATGGTTTCCTCGTTAGTTGTTGTGATGGTCGCCAGTTCTTCTTCTTCGAAACGCATGTCATTGTAGAATATATAATAACCTACTTCGGTGTCGATGACATATATAGGATGATTGTGTGCATAGATGATTTTAGGGGCTAAATTTCGCTCATGGGCTAATTTTCCATGGTTTCTCCAAAAGCCAAATTCACTATTTTAAAAATGATTCACCCAAATTCGATAGGATAAAATTATTTTACTTTAAAAATCGCCAAAATTTTATAAAAACTATATAAAATCCTTAGAAATTTGAATATTTTTACAAAAATATCGCCAAACATTTATGGTTGGCATATGAAGGATTAGTAAGATTCGCCAAGGTTTCTATATTTTAAAATAAATTCCCATCCTTAAAATCATCCCTGATTGTGTGGCTGCGTCTTGCTACTTACCATGTATCTTAGCAACACTTCTCTATATAACCATCTGTCATGGCCAAAAATAGGGATAGTGGTGTACGTCATATCCATATACAATGTAACTTTCATCTTCGTAGCCCACGATCTTGATAGCAACATGCCAAATTTTGGGGGAATGTCTATGACGACCACATCCATGACCATGTTCATAGCATGGATTTTAGCCAATGATACAACTAGGTATTTGATAAGGTCCAAACATTTGACCTTTCTCGAATCAAAGGAGAAAAGGTCTTTGTATGACCTAGTGACCTCCAAACCCAGTTCATCCATGATCACTTTTGGCATGAGATTGTGCGACGTGCCAGAATCAAGAATGGAGTTATGCAAGGTCAGGTCGTGGATCTTTAGACTGGCATAGAACAGAGGGACATCTTCGGCATCACTTGTCTCTTCAATGCGCGAACCAAAAAGGATGACGAGGCGATCATTTTGAATATTCAGAGTATCAGGGGTCCCTCCCATTTTCAACATTTTAATGATTTGTTCCCAATACTCTCCCTTCCTAATAATTTCATTGAAAGCAATGGAGATTTTTGCCTTGGCCATTTCCTGTTCAAAATTGAAAGGAGAACAAGATTTTTCTACCTCTTTTCTGCTCATCTCTCGGCCTGTCTTTGAGGATTTTTTGGGGATCGCTTCCTTTGACTTGGATTTCTCTATCACGTCCTTGGTCACACTATCCGATCCTGGTCATCTCATGGAAGGTGTGTCTATCGATGCATTTTCATATATTTTGTTTGTTATGGCTTGGCAGGTACATCTTTGTTCTGTAGATTATACTTCCTTTGGAACTGCATGATGGCGTTTTGATAGCCTTTATTGAATTCTTTCATCTCCCAAGACGGTGCATCATCTGTTTCGAGTATCATACCACCGTCATTTTCCAGCGTGAAGTCCTCATTTCAGCTCATATACCGATCATGCTCTCTCTTTGTCAAGAACATGCATGAGTTTTTGTCATCACAACAATGCATCTGGTCATCGAAATCCTGGTCGAAATCCTTGTCTGCGTAGTTGTTCTGGAAAGGAGGTCTTGTCTACTGGTCAGCTGGATCCTGCTGCATGATTTGAGGGATCTTCCCCCTTCAGAGATTTTGATTTCTGGGTTTTGGGTCATTTTGTTCTCGTGCAACAGGTTTGTTTCCCATGGACATCCTCTCCATCAACTTTTCCATGGTCTTCATCATCATGTTGAATTTTTCGTCTGAAGAACGGGACGTCGACAACTGTTTATGTCCCTCGGGTCTCTTGTCTCCTCGATTGAACCTCGATTTTATTTTTCTCAATGCCATCATGTTCACTTCAACCTCGACAACGTTAGTCATTATAACATCTAGACTCACCGATCTTCTTTCTCTTAGCAGCAGAGCAAAGTCACTGTCAAAAGAATCTGCATACCACAACTACACAGCACTAGGGGGGGGGGATTTACTTCTGCAGGGATGGATTTGTACACCTTCAAAAAATGATCCAAGAATTCCTGCACTATCTCTTCTGGTGTTTTCTTCATGTTATTGTATTGAGTCAGTAGCTGCAAAGGGTTTTTCTTATCCCCCTATTTATTTAGGAATGACGTCTCGAATGTAGTGAAGTCCTGAATGCTCATGGGCGGGAAGGATTTGAACCATTTTCTTACATTCCCTGAAAGGCTTTGTGAAAAAATACTCATTTTTTCATCTGCACAGTCTACCTCCTCCAGGTTGACAAAATCATTAAACCAGTCCAGGTGTCTTTGAGTGGAAACATTTCCCTCAACATCGTAGAGTCTGATTCTTTGGTTATAATTCTGAGGTAATTCATGTAACTGGGTCGGTAGGATGAGAGGAGTGAATATGGAAGCCATAGCCCGAGGAGGCTTGTTATTTCGAGGAGTATTATTTGTTACTAGGGCTTGGAAATTTTTCGGGTCGAAACCAGTCTTGTCCAAACTGGTTTCTGACTTAGACTTAAACAGAGTTTGCTCAAAAAGTATGTCAAACTCAAGGTCGTCAATTCTCTGTGTGCCATATTTAGGCAAGGACAGGCTTCTGTCCAGGTAATAAAATGGGTCCAACACCTGCTCTCTAGCCTTGAGTAGAATCTTCTCGAGGTCGTACACAGGCTCAGAGGGGTTTGGGTCAAGATTCACTCTAGTGTAAAACGTCTTTGGAGACAAGTTTCCTGAATAGTGCTACTTGGGGCTATTGGTCTATTTGGACTTGAGTCACCAGGGTAAAGGTTTCAGTCGGTATGGGTGTTTTTCCCTCTAATACCCTCAGGGGTAAAACTATAATGTTTGTCATTTACCAGGGAAAAGTTATTCAACTTCGTCCCTGAAAACGACGCCAAAATGTTAGCACTCCATAAATCTGTTCGGTTGATAAATAGACTATGAAGGTAATTTTTTCAACCAACTTTGAAACCCAAAACAAGCCTTTCGGATCTAGAGAGGGTCTCTCAGAAATGGCATGGTCTCTGTGTAGGATATGACTTTGAAAAAAATGGCTAGATTTAACACCTATGATATGATGGGTTCTGGTTATATTGGCGCAAGAAAGTAAGAATTGGGCTATGGGGTCGGTCTGAGGAAACGATGAGACAAATGACTCAGTGACTGAACATCGAGATGATAAGGCTAGGTGAGCAACAACCTTCAGTGTAAAATCGTAATGTGTGGCGGGAGAAAATACAGGAAGTAACTTGGAGCGTCGCTGCGGGCGAATTCAGAGTTCGCTTTAGAGGAAAACGTTTTGTTGAAGTGGCGCGAAAATGGGGCGTTGTACAAAAAATATGCAGGTTCAATAATTCATTCCGAAATAGACAGAAAGAGACATGAAATAAATATAACAGGAAAGCACATCCACAAAGAAAGAAGCACAATACATGCAAATGTTACAACTAGAATCTTATTGTCAAGCTACAAGACCGTTTCATTAAATTCCAGTCAAAACTCAGATTTCATACAATAGCTTTTGTCTACCACATTTTCCAACCAACCTGGATTACATCGAAAAGATGAAATATATAAAGGAGGGAGCCACTTGGGCTGCCCTATTTTCTAAATGCTAACCCTAAACTAGGAAAATCGAGCAGTATGCACTGGAGACTCTTCACATGGTATTTTCCAAAAATAGGCAATAATCACGCCTTGTCTACTTATGGCTATCTTCAGGTTCACCACGGGGGTTTGATCATTGGTTAGGTTCTATCATGAAGAGAATATGTGGCGTCGCATCCCTTTGATCGACCTTCTTGGCAACTGGGTGTCTATCAGGCACATTCTATCTACCATAACGGTTCGGATTTTGTTGCGCGTTCATTTGCTGGAGAAATGCACATAGTAAACAACTGTCTGATTTCTGTGGCCATTATCAAAATGGTAAGGAGCATTTGGGGAACGTGTCTTTCAAAACTTTCAAGGTTCACCTCATATCCTTCGAATGCGTAAACAAACACTTGTTAAAACTACCTTTCCTGCACATTGGCGAGGGCCACGTGATCTTCCTTCTCGTTCTCTTCGCATTCCTTGAGATGCCTCATAAGCCTTTCTTCTACTAGTCTCAGTGCCTCCCTCAACTATACAATAGTGTCCTACACATCTCTGAGCTGCCTTTTCAACCATGCCACGTTCCCTCCATGACCCTGTGATGATAATGCTTACGTGGCTTTTGTCGCTAGTTGTCGCCTTAACTCTAGGTTCTCCTGATAGAGTTCAACAATAGCCAGATTCGCTTGCTTCAACTACTAAGATAGTGCTTTCTCATTTTATCCCACGACATTTGCTTTCCTTGTTCTGTTCCTGTCTTCGTGGCTCGATTTCCCAGCAGGTTCTAGACGGATGGCGCGTTTGAGTAGTTCTTTAGCTATCAATCCGATGCACGATTATTTTATGATTCAAGCTTTCATGATCTCCTTGTTATTTCTTAGCCTGCCCCTCCTCCGAGGAATTGGTTGTTGGGAGGAAGGAGCTCTTACCGTATTTTTGTCTTGTGCGAATTTATCTACTTTAGATATTTCACGATTTGATATGGTCTTCTTTGCAGGTAAGAGAATATTTTATTTTACGTCTTTGGGAATGCTTGCCGCCGGTGAGAATGAATCCCAGTCCTTTTGGGGCTCGGATATTGGAGTTCTACCACTCCAAGCACCTTTCCCTATGCTCTGAGAGGTCTCCATGGTGCGACTGAGGAGTATTTTGCGTGCAGTCCATTAAACAAATGCATAGGATTGAAGGTTATGAACAAGTTGGACTGGCAAGGGGAATTGCAAATAGAATTCAGGCATGGTTCTATGACTATAGAGAATGTCGAGCATCTGATATTTATAATGAATCAACCAGGAGAAGGAATCATACTAAAGGATAATGAATATATGGCGACGAGATGTTCCAAGTCGAGTTGCAGGTTTTCCATGGAAAATCCCCGCGTATAGGATGCAGGTGATAAGGCTTCCCGGACATACCTAACACAAACGTCGTGATTTTTCATTCTCTTGGCCTCCATGATGAACCAATAATGATTGTTGTACTTGCCAAAGCGACCTCTATTAACAACTTGACCCAACCTAGGTATGCAGAGATTGTTTTCTTAACAGGATTCAACCTTTTGGGAAAAAACATGTTCATACTACAAATGCAATTCTTGAATCTGACACCCCTTCCTATTTCCAAGGGCCAACCGACCATTTGCTGAGTTCAACCTCATGGTGCTACGTACCTCAATTCACATGTTTTGGGTGTATGGGTCACAACGTGACTCAAAACCGACTCTAAATGGAAAAAAAAAAGGTGGTGCTAACACAACCCTCGATCTGACCCTTGATCCAGCCCTCGATCCAATCCTTGATCCAACCCTTGATCTGACCCTTGATCCAACCCTCGATCTGGCCCTTTTCCAGGCAGTGAACTTTGAGCTCAATTTGTGGGAGAATGAAGTTGAATCAGAAAAATCTGGCACATGGGTTTTGTGCCTAATATGCCTAATTAGGTCCAGGTGGGTTGTTTCCTAAACTTATGGATGAATTGAGAGAAATTCATGGCCATTCATCCAGTAGTTGAATTTATATCAGACAAATCCGACCCTCGATTTGACCCTCGATCTGACCCGTGATCCGGCCCTCAGAGCGCAGTGCAGTTGTGTGGTGGAATATTGGCGGGCTCTTCCTGGCAAATGTGGAACGTGGGTTTTGTACCTTTTCAAACCCTCCAACTATGGATCTCATTAAATTTAGATTCATGCAGTTGTGTTCGACCTCTATTTTGAGCGCATGAAGTTGCTAGAAGATGTTGTTTGTTATTGTTCTAATTATTTTCTGTTGTAGGAGAGTGTTGACCCTTTTAGTGGTCAACCTCTCAGTCATATTAGAAACTCTATAAATACCGAGGTTTCTCAGAACATAAAGACAATGATTTTATGATAGCTATTATATTGAATTTTCCTCTGTAACTCAGTTATGATGTTAATACAAGTTAATACATTGAAGTTCTGATCGTTTCTTAAGATGGAGTACCACGACTATCCGAGGGGCCCACCAATAGTCTGTGTCTGTTGCTATCTTACTATAGATTCATACTTATATAATTCTATTTTTTAGGTTACTCACTTTAGTTGTTGACATATATATTTCTGATCAGTTAGTTGTGTTTATATATACTTACGTTTTCTTTCCATTCATAAAGATTGTGATTTACCTTGTAGATTCATCATTTAAACATTGTACATAATGATTGTCTATGATCCATTATGTTGTGTTCTAAACTAACCTCTGCGGGGTTGTATAGTTATTATTTTCCTTGTTTAAAGTAAAGTAGCATGGGTATCTCTGAATGCAAGCACAATAGTATAATTTCATTGAAGCATTTCCTATTCAAGTACAATAATGTAATTTTTGGTTTTAAGAATGGTTCATAGATTAAATTAAAACACAAGCACATGTATCTAATAATTCCTTAATGGAAAATATTTTAGTAGACTGTCTTGTTTATACTTTTCACATCTCTCTAGAAATTAATATTGAATTAATTCCATTTGAATTATCAATGGAGTTGTCCTAGTTAATTTAATMTCTTTATTATTTGATTTTTCTGGCATTAGATTAGATTAGATTAGGCTAGACTAGGCTAGATTAGAGCTCTAGACCTGCACATACAGTGCTAGCTCCTCGAATCCTACGAGCCCTGGGTTGAAAATTTAATGTCGAAATAGATAGTATATATTTCACTCGACAATAACCTACCCCAACATCCAGAATAATTACTCTCGAAATTTGACCCCGAAACTTCTAGATTGCCTGAGGACCATATCAACAAGTTCATTTTAGCTGTAATATTGATGAACGAACAACATGAAGATGTAGTGTGTATGATTTTTCCCTATACCTTTGATAATTCATCCATGACTTGGTATTTTAACCTACCAGTGTGATCCATAACTAGTTGGACAAAGTTTCAAAAGGATCTCTTAGACAAATTTGCAAAAGAAACCACCAGAGGAGATTTAATGGCTGAAATTTTCACTGCCACTATGAGTCCAAAAGAAAAGGTTAAATATCTAAACCAAAGGTTTACCACTATCTTGAAAAAATTTCAACCCAACGATAAACCTACCCAAGAGTTGCAAATTGAAGTATACGCTAACGCGCTCCCAACTTCTATCTCCATGTTCGTAAAAAGGGTTGCCAAACATACCCTAGCCAAACATTTCGAGGAAGCTAAAATGATTTAATTCCATACAAAAGGATGCAAAGAAGTTAAAATCTCACTCATAAAAAAAGAAACCCAACCTATACCGAATACAAGACTTTTGTTAACAAGACCCTCGATAAAACAAGCAGAACCAGGCCCTGACAAAGAAGGAGGAGATCTAGAAAGCCTGCAATGGATGATAAAAAAACTTTCCAACGAGATCGCATATATGAAAAAGAGTGTTGGGGAGGAAAACCAAAATCAAATACCTTATAAACCCTTTTTAAAAATGAATCCACCTTTCAAAGCTATAGAACCTCCGCCAGCGAAGCTAAACATCAACTTAGGGACTATAGCATCTGACTCTTTCTGCATGTACCACCAAGAGAATCATTTAGAATGGAGTACCCCCAATGGGCGCATGCTATTAATTTAATGGATAAATTATTCATATATGAATGATCCCTAACCAAACAACCCAGTGGCTCAACAATAAACGCCATCGATCAGGAAAGTCAAGAGCCACTAGAAGAGAAAACCATGTTGTTATGGGATTCCAACCACTTGATTCCTTTCAGCGACGCCGATGAATTGAAGAAAACTCCCAATGAATTTATATATGTATAGAAGTGAGGTAGAAGCCAACTTGTCCAAACTAATCCCACCACTAATCAGTTATCTAGAGGGAATCAAGTGACCGATTTCCCAAAACCCCTATTTTCTTCTCAAAAGAATCCCACAAACATACACACACAGGGAGATCCTAAGATAGAATATAATGTGTTAGAATATTTGAATAAGATGAAGGATAATGTGTCTATCATGGACATGTGTAGTATCCCTCAACAAAAGGATTTCCTATTATAGGCCTTAAAATCAATAGAATCCCCTATGAAAAGCACTGACCTAGGAGAGGTCCCATCTCCCATAGATTTAACAAATAAAACAAGTGTGAACGCTTTCTCTTTAGACAAATAAGAAAATTATTTTGTTCCTCCTTTCCTTTTAACATTTGAATTCTTTCATAGAAACCTATATAATTTCCTAGTTGATTCAAGGGCATCTTCCAATGTCATGATATTGTCAATCTGCAAGAAATTGAACAAAACCCCGCTCAAAAGAAATAAACACATTATACAAGTAGATAGGACTTGGGTGAAGGTTATTGGGGAAATTAAAGATGTCATGATCAAAATGGCTACACACCCAAAATTTGTTCAAGTAATTGACATAATCATAGTAGACATCCCATAGGCATATGGACTGTTACTTAGCCGAGATTGGTCTGAGAAATTAAATGGATACTTTAGTACTGACTAGTCTCACCTCTAGTTTTCATTAAAGGGACATACAAACATGATTAGGATCGACAGAGAAAGATATCTCAAACATAATGTCACTGAATTAGAGATTCCAAACGAACCCTCATCGACAAATTTCCCTATGTTAGGAAACTACTCCTGCGATTCTGATTTTAGCATTTTTTCCCCTTTGTCGTCTGATGTACCTCTCACTCAAATATCCAAAGTGACCTTTCAAGTAAACCTACTAGAATCCACAGAAGAAAGCATCTTATGTCAGGATTGTCCATCGGGAGTAGCAGACAAGGAAGATGGAAGTGAGAAAATAGCTAGTCACGGAGAAGTTACTAATTTTTCCTCACAAGTTTGGATGCTCTACTTTGATGGTTCTAAATCGCAAGAGGGGTCAAGAGCATGATGTATTATCATTTACAAAAAAGGTAAACAAAACTTCTTATACTGCAAATTAGAATTTTAATGCACTAACAACATTGTTGAATATGAATCTCTAGTCCAGGGACTAAAGAAGGCCATAGACTTAAATGTCAAAGAATTGAAAGGTTTTGGAGAGTAAAAAATTATTGTTAGACCAGTAAAGAATACCATTCATTGCAATTCACCTCAATTGAGGAACTACCAACAAGAAGTACAAAGGCTAATAGAAAATTTTGAGGCCTTCAACATTACCGTTGTTCCCAGGACAAAAAATACTCTTGTTGATTCTTTAGCCACCACAGCCTCGAGATTATCTCCTTTAGAAGACTATGAAGCCTAAAGGTTTTCAGTGGAACTTCTCTACAGACCGTCGGTTCCTCACAACATTTCTAATTGGAAATTATTTGAAGGGGATGAACAGATTGTAGATTTCCTAACTAACCATGAGAATTTTAAGGATTTGGCCATTGATGATGAAATATTCCAAGAAATACTCACATAATCTAATCTCCATGAACAAAAAGGGGCACATATCACCCTAATGACAAACCAAAGCTCCACACAATACCAAAAGGAGTGGCCAATTTGGAGAACCGTTTCTACCTAAGAGAAAGGTTCAGAGGGCCGAAAAATGAAAAAATATGGAGCTCATGCCCTATATACGAAACTATAAACCTAGGAACCTAAGAACCCCAAGAATGTCAACCTAGGTAAGGAAGTATCCAAAGAAGACAGGAAGTATTATGTTAAACTATTTAAAGAATATCAAGATGTCTGGTCCTACCAAGAATTGAAAACGTATGATACCCTCATTATCTAGCATATGATCCCATTAAAATCTATAATAAAACCCTTCCAACAGGAGCTTAGAAAGTACCATCCATCTTTGGAACCCCTAATGTATCAAGAGTTGAAAAAGTTACTAGATGTTAAGATTGTATTTTAGGTAAGACATTCTGCATGGGTAGCCAATCCGATCCATGTTAGAAAGAAGTATGGGGAAACCCGTTTGTGTGTGGATTTTAGAAACCTTAACAAAGCATCAGAAAAATATAACTACCCAGTACCACCCATGGAACAACTCTTGCAGAAAATATCTAGCTCTGAAAGTTTTTTGCTCCTAGACGGTTTTTTGGGATATAAACGGGTCTTGGTTTCAAAACATGATCCATTAAAAACTACCTTCTGAATCAAGTGGGGGACCTTTTCTTATAAACACATGCCTTTTGTTTTGATCAAAGTAGGAGGAAATTTTCAGAGGGAAATGGATGTAGCTTTTCGAGGATTGATTAACAAATGTGTGGTAGTGTATTTGGATGATGTGACAATATACTCAAAAAATAAGGAAGACTACATTCAACATTTGACTCAGATCTTTGAAAGGTGTAGGAAGTATGGAATATATTTGAACCCAAAGAAGACCATATTTGGTGTAGAGGAAGGAAAATTGTTAGGTTGTATCATATCTTGGGAAGGAATCAACATCGACCCTGAGTGGATCAAAGCAATAACTCAACTTCCTTTTCCTCACAATAAAAAGGCCATGAAATCGTTTTTTGGGAAAATCAACTTTGTGAGAAAATTTACTCCTGACTTCGCTGAAACTATTAAACCTTTAAAAAAAATGATTCACAAATATGCATACTTTAAATGGGATGAAGAAAGGAGAGGATATTTCAATAACATCAAAACTGATATCTCCCAAGCACCAATGCTACAAAGCCTTGACTTTAGCAAATATTTTTTTCTTTATACCTTTGCTTCTGACCAATCCTTGGCTACATTACTTACCCAAAAGGATGATGGGAACAATGGAGCACAAGTGTCATTTATGAGCACCAACCTCCAAGGAGATGAACTAAACTACCCTGTTATAGGAAAACATGTTTATGCAACATATAAAGCAGTCAAGCATTTCTGATCCTATATCCTGAAGAATTGCATTAAGATCATAGTACCACATCCAACGGTCCATCTCTTTTCACTCAACATGAGATGGGAGAAAGGAGGGAAATTGATGGCAGTCATTCAAGAATTTGATCTAGACATAAAACTTGCCAAAATAGTCAAAGGACAAGGATTGTGTAAACTAGTTGTTGAGGCCCAAGATCTGATCAACACGGAAGACCCTAGTTGGGAAAATGAACTATCGTTATAGTGTAGAGAAGCCTTATATGTACCTCCTGGGAAATAATCTTGGTATGGAAACTTGTTTTATCTCCTACAGCATGGAACTTGTTCAGAAAACCTAAACCCTAGAGAAAGGAGAGCCCTCAAGTTAAAATCCGCTCAATATCGCCTCATAAATTCTGTGCCTTTCCTCGTAAACTATGATGGAGTACTCCTTAGATGTATTGAACATAGTGATGCAGAAAAGGCACTCAAAGAACTCCATGATGGCCCAACAGACGGACATTTTGTAGGAGAAATCACGACTCACAAAATATTAAAGGATGGTTATTATTTCCCCAGTTTGTTCAGAGACAATCATGCATATGCCAGGAAACATAAATCTTGTCAAATGAGCACTGGTAGGGAAACAAGACCAGCCATTCCACTCCAGTTGGTGACCATGACCATACCTTTTGAGAAATGGGGAATCGATGTCATTGGATAAATTACTCCAAATTATTCGAAACAACATAATTATATCTTGACTGCAACAGATTATTTCACAAGGTGGACATAGGTTATCCCTCTCACACACATTAATGAAAAGGTATTGATCCAATTTTTAGAACAACAACTAATAACCAGGTTTGGGATGCCTTCCGTCCTCATTTTTTACAATGCTGCCTATTTTTCTTCCACACACTTGACATAATTCTCCCTTGATAAAAGGATCATAATAAGATATTCTACAAACTATTATCCACAAGGGAATGGAGTAGCAGAGTCAACTAATAAGAATCTGGTACGAATTTTAAAAAAGACAGTTTTTGAAAATCAAAGAAATTGGCATAATTTACTTCATAATTCTCTCTAGGCTGATAGAGTGACACCTAAAGAAGCCATAGGAAACTCTCCATACTTTCTGGTATATGGGAAAGAATCCATTCTCCCAAACAGATTGTACCTTCCATCTTTACAGCTTGCCCAGACATCAAGAGGTCATCCCTCATTCGCTCTACAACAAAGGATTGATACCCTTCTCATGTTGGATGAAGAAAGGGAAAAGGATAAAGTTAAGTTCACCGCTCATCAACATGTAGTTAAAATATGGTTCGACAAACATATTTCCAAAGAAAAAACTTTTGAAGTAGGAGACCTTGTATTAAAGTGGGATAAAAAAAATGATTCCCAAGGAAAACACTCAAAGTTAAAAAAACTATGGCTCATACCTTTTCAGGTGGACGAGAAGATCAGAGAAGGCACATACCTATTGCAAAATCTAAGAGGTGAGTCTGAAATCCTCTTGGTAAATGGTTAGGCCCTAAAACAATACTTCTCCTAAAAAAAAAGTATTTTGATGTTTTGTTTGAGTTTTTTATTTTATTTTAGCATACATTTTGATCAAACTGAGTGTGTGGGTTTAGAGGAGACCGGTTGCAAATACCTTTTCTTTTCTTTCTCTTGGTTGTTATTTTCTTCAATTAAGTTGTGTTTTGTAAATAAGTGGTGGATTTTGGTAAATATAGTAGAACATACTTTGCTTCTCACCTGCACTGGAAGGAAAAATAAGAGACACTGAACATACACAAAACTTTCAAAGAAGATCTACATCTTGTCTTTGCAAGCATACTACCTTGGTAAGTGATGAAATATTATCCTGGTGGTCTGGTAAAGCCCAAAGGAAATGATGGCTAGTTGGAAAGGATCACATGTACCTCTAGACAAATCTAGAAAAGGCTTCACCTTAATAGTTTCACCTTTCCAATAACAGATGTCCTCCTCTCTGACTCACTCATGACATTTATGCCAAAAGAAAATGATCTATATCAAAAGGAGTGCAAAGTCCGAGAGGGTATGTAGATAAATCCATTGGGGCTATGGAAACTTGCTAGTAGTGGAGCAAGGTCTGTGATGTTGGGGCGACTCTGCTAGGGCTATGGATGCTCATTGGTAGTGGAGCGACACCGTAGAAAGGAAATAATAATAACTAAAAAATGGCCTCAAGCCAGTGAATTCCTTGCCCAAATATTTTCAAATAAGGGCGTGGGTCACGGTAAAAAGGAAAGAAGGTGGAAAAAGGGTTGGACTCCATAGGTGGATCCAGATTCACTAACCTTGGGAAGTTGTGTACGCATTGATCGGATAGGCTCTATTGAAAGAAAAGCCAGATGGTTTCTCAATCAGATTTTTGCACCAGCTAAGCTTGAATAAAGGAGCAGATATTTTTTTTTTCTCCCAGAGAATCATGATTTATTGAGAACTCAACACACCCTAAAAGTATTTGCGATATCTTTTTATTTTTGGGTACCACTTTTCATTTTTCTAAGTCAGATTCTATATCATGGATGAATGTACTTTCTTTCTTTTATTCCATTAAACCTTATCATCGACCATTTTGTTTGGTTTTGACGGATTGAAATTTTCTCTAAGTAACAATGCGCGATAGGCCCAAAAGGTACACGGTTTAAAATTTTTAGCAATCATCGATCAACGAAATTTGGCCTATAAGATAGTCTTTTAACATCATCGATACCCTTCAGCATTGACAAGTTTCAAGAGGTAAATCGCAAACGAAATAACCTGCCATCGTTGATTGCCAATCACCGACACATCTTCAACGTTGACAGAAATCGAGAGAGGAAACTGTGGAAAATTTCACTTTAATGCTTCAACGATCGTCATTATGACGTCAGTTTCAATAGAACATGGTGCAGAAACCAGACTTGTGTCTAAAGGAAATCACCAATGCTGAAGGAATGTTTCCCACGGAAAGGTCGAAATCAACCTCCACGTGTCTTTTCCATATAAGTAGTTCGTACGATGCAATATGTTTTCCCTACTTCATCTCTTGATGTTCCCCGTATCATGTCTGTATCTCCAAGTTAGCATTGTATGGATTTTTGGGTCGACATCGGAGCTTTCGACTAAAGGTATCAACAAAAAAATAAAACGTTTAATAAAAAGCATCGACATCGATCCACTCATTTTCTATCGGCATACTAATAAGATATCATACGACTAGGGTTTTTCATCAAACATTCCCCATTATACATCGGTGATCTTGGCCGCACTACCCTACCTTTTTCCCCGGACGTTGATCATACCAGTGTTGAAAATACGAGAAGGATTGATAGTTTTACGGGACACTTTCGACAGGGATAAGATTGTATATTGTTATTTAAGAGACCAATTAATGTTTCTCTCAGCCCACATTACTATCCCAGGCGCTGACCAAACAATAGAAGTTTGAATCCACAGATGAACTATGAATTAACTCGCTCTTGCACCACCAATATGGATTGCATTTAATCTCGAGCGTGGTTCAGATTTAGTGATGGATTATGTAGGGCACATTTACAACCTTGAATTTAAGAACTGATGCGATAAGGTAAGTATGCTCTCCGTTTAAATTACAAATACATATTCAAATGCACCATTTTGTGCACAAATCATTTACTCCCTGGAGCAGTCAAAGGAGCGAGAGAGAACGTTGAGGTGCTTACAGCTGATCTTTAACTCTAAACCAGGTTAATCCTGTGCAAGGAAGAGGTATGCATTGTCTTCATCATTTCTACATTTTCAATTGCATCCATAATACTTTTATAGGTTGGTAGCTCACTCTGTTTTTTTTCATAAAATGCCTCCAAGAAAGATGACAACCAGGTGCTCACCAAGGATGCCTAAACTAAAGGAACTAGAAGTTGGGGAAGGATCTACGCTGAGTGTTTCAAGTGAGTTGGATTTCTCCTCAAAGACAAAATTTGTTATCCCCACGTGCACCAAGAAGCAGTTTATCCAACCTCCAACTTTCAATGACATAGAAGCGACCACGGGAGGACCTCCCTGAGTTCATGCATCATAGCAATCCAGATGTCCAAATATTTGATGATGAGGTGTTTCCAAACATTCAGAGGTCAAATCTGCATCAGGTGGCTAGCTGGACCCTAGTTTTGTCATGCATTGAGACCTTGGGATGGATAATTGACCATGATGACATGATAAAGTGCACCATAAACAATGAAAAAGGTGAGTGTGTTGGTGTTTTCTTTCTGATGGAGGTGCAGAAGTACTACAAACTCAGAGACCCAGAGGAAAGGCTAAACACAAACTTCGTGGTCAAGTTCTATGCGATTCATGATACGAGCTGATTGATATCCTCATGGTGGAAAGAAGACAAGATATTCACAAATAAGAGCACCAAATGGTACAACACAGTAAATCTTCTAGAGCCATACATGTATCAGATGGAGTTAATCTGTCGATTATATGTAGAAAAGGATTGCTTCAAATTTTCAGAGGCATGGATGCCCTTAGCATACACCGTGGAAATTTAGGGGAGAAACTTCAATTGGGGAGCCATTATCTCCAAGAAGCTCAGTATAAATATTTCATTGGATCAAACACCTAAGGAAGGAGAGCGTCCAACCTTATACATGAAATCCTACTTGCTGGATGTAATTTGTGCAAGGAAAATTTTTGCAGGTATGAATTTGAACCGACATATTTCAAAATCACCTGTACATGTCTATTTTAGCATATTGTGGGAAAATAGATACAAGAGATCATATGATTTAATATGCGATGAGTTCCTAGCCATGGTTTACTTCCTCATCTTTATAAAAGAGTGTCCTCGGCTTTCGGTGGTGACAAAGAAGATGATAGAAAAAGTTTTCCACTAGTACTTCGAAGAAAGTAGCACTTATATTAGAGTGTTCAGAGCTACTGAAACAACCCACCTTCTCCCTATTCATGTCTTGGATCACCTCATTTTTGGGGAAATATGCTACCATACCATCTTGTAAGGCTACAATGCCTCCCTGGTCAAAGACAAGAAGAAAGATTTCATTCCCTATGGTTTCTACATAGGACTTAGATGGCCAGAGACACTACACATGTGAAACAGGAGGGGATGAATCATCTCGAGTACCAGTTTCATACAATTCACTTTCACAATCATGATCCCAAGGGCTTAGTTCCCTAGCATGCGGTGCAAGTATCGTATTATTGGTTGTATGATCATGACAATTTTGAAGACAAAATATTCACTAAAGGAGCCCAGGATTGGGAGGAAGTACTTCAAAGAAGGGCCAAACTGAATATGAATAATTTCAAAGCGATGTCCCTGGACGAGAAGGTTGAGACAATAGAGCAGACAACTCAAGAATATCTCAAGGGAAGAGACAAAAGTAGAATAGTATAAGCAACAGAGGCACAAAGGAGGGGGATGTTGTTATTGGAAGAAGCCCAAAGAGACATACAAAGGGAAGAACAAGATTCCACACTTAACCCTTTGATTGAACCACTGAGGATTACCCTAATAAACACCAATGATCAGGAGGTAGAGCCAAATGGATCAAGTTTCGATCCACCAACATAAATTTTCGATTGAGAAGAAATTGTACAGGTGAGATCCCCAATAAAAACTGCAGTGCAACAAAGACTAGGAGGAGTATCAAGTGGGACAGGGGTTCCGGTCGTTCTTGTGGAAATAATCACTATATATGATGATGATGATGATGATGATGAAGGATCATAGGTTTCATACATATATCTAGTTGTATTCACCCAAGAGGAAATCCTAGGCGAATTATCTTTTCTGGATCCCGATGAAATTGTACCTAAATATTGGGAGGGTGGCCAGGACACCATAATCACTACCGATGTTGAATTTATTAGTTCACTGGAAAAAAACCCGACATGAGAGACTCAGAAAGATGGGTACAAATCTAAATATGACATGGACATGGGTGAAAAATGAGGAACAATGAAGCTACCAGAAATTGGCATCCCACCACCTAAACCTTTAATCGATACTAATCTTCCACGTACTCCCTCATCTGGAGTGAAAACAAATCTGATCATTGAAACCATGCAGGATGATCGACCTGCAGAGCATCCAAGAAACTCCCTTACCAAGGAGTCGAGCAGACCCAACCATGAAACAAAAAAAGAACCAACACATGAAGAAACCATAGAGCATCTCTACACACCAAGAAGCTTGGGAAATACGTTGTCCTGGGGAGATCAAAAGATTTTGAATTTTGTAGATGCAATCATTGACATGCAGGACATTGTTGATGATCGGAAGAGAAAATCTGTGATGAAAGGTATGGTCAAGAAAAGAAAACTCACCTTGGATAGCACTTTGTTCATTACCAGGGAAGAAACACTATTTGATACAGAGCATGCTAATATGACCGAACTCATTGGAGATGGAATGGCCATAACAAATGCCACTCTTAATAGAGAAAAGAAGGACGAAGAGGAGGTAAACTGCATGATAAAAGAATTGGACCATCTTCATTATCATACTGAGTACTGTTAGAACTTGACACAAGCGGTGGTACTCTTAACGAGTGAGTTTCGAGAAATGTATGGGAAATTCATAAGAGAAAGAGACCTCTTCACCACTCGAATAGCCAATCTTCAAGAATATACTTTAATGGGGATGGTGACCTACAAATATATGCAGTGGTGGTTCAAAAAGGCATATCATGCCTTAGAATGAATCAACTACATTAGTGAAAGATGATTCATAGGAGCATAGTATACAAGTGTTTATGGACAATAGCATCGCTCAAATACAAATATCAACCAAACATTGGGTGTCCATGGTCCAAGAGCCTCAACGAAAAATGAAAGAAAAGTGGGAAGAATGGAATAAAAGCTAGGAGAAAATCAACCTGGAAATGAAAGGAATTAATTTTCCAGAGTTTGGTCCACTAGAGGATTTCACCGACATAGAAGATATTGTTAAACAACATGAAGAGAAAGACCTGGCATGGGAAACAGATATCTCATAGTCTTCAAGCATGATCCTAGATCTAGCGAGGAAGTTCATGGAACCCTTGATCAAATATATGGAAGTCTTATAGTGCTTAAGTGTCAAATTGATCAAGTACAATGAGTGACAGTAGAGATAAAGGAAGTTATCTCTGCCCCAATGGATCAGCATATGTTCCCATATGAAAACACATGCAAAGACCTCTTCTTCTAGTGGTTGGAATATGATATAAATAATACAATATAGTGAAAGGATTAGATGATCTTAGGAGAACAAAGAAATAAAATCTTCCACGCTTCATTTTGTTTCACTTAACACAAATTTTATTAGTGATTTTTAGCTTGGTGATTTTTGTAATATAACTATTGTTGTGCAAGTTTATTTTAATTAAGAAGTTATGCTTAGAACCAAAGACACTTATATCAACTAAGGCATGACTATCTTTAGACCAAGGAGGATTGTCTCTATCTTCGGATTCAATATTTTCTTCTTTGTTGAGTAAGAGTTGATGTACCGGTATTTAAATTTATCTTATGATGCTATAACATTTCTTTTATTCTCATTGGTGACTATAAATAAATTGTGTTAACTTGTGATTGATAATAGAGTATTGGAAATTACTTTTCTTGCACTAAGTTATTATCACATGTATGTTTCTTTTGATTAACTA
>ML859410.1:11851-24667 GCA_009831015.1 Picea engelmannii | reverse complement strand
GGGGGGGGGGGGGTACCCCCCCTCCTCTCCTGTGGGGTCCGAGGGCAAGAGGGCCCCCAACAGGGGTTCGGGGGTGAATCCTCTGAAGGAAAAAATGCCTTGTAAATATATATTGTAATTTCATAGTAAATATGGACCGTTCATTATAAGGTCGTGGATCTGATGATAGAAGTTATGTTAGGTTTTTTTTCCCTAGAAGGAAAACCTCTTTTATGAGGGAAATGTATTACGATTATGTATCATTGTGAATATTGTATTCTGAGAGAGGATACTGTGAGAGAAAGAAGAGGAAGTTACAGTGGGTGTGTTGTAGGTTGTATCCCTTCATTTGTCAGATAATAATAAATGAAGGACCTGGAAATTTCTCTGGTGGACGTATTCCACAATGGGTGAACCACACATATCTTTGTCTTTATTGTATTATGTATCTTCTGTGTTTTATTTCCACATTTTTATTTTATTTCTCCACGATCATGTTTTTCTAACAACCAGTATCATAGCAAAAGGTAACTCGCAGGAAAAGAGGGATCCTGGTTCGAGTGGGAGCAATGGCAGAAGATGGAAAGTTTAGGGTTGAGAAATTTAATGACCAAAACTACCAGTTATGGAAGGAATAACAAAGAAGTCAATGGCCATGAAGGACAAATAATGGGAGATTCTTGACAGAAAGGCACTAGTAAAGATACAATTGAGTATGGCAATGTTGGTGGCTTTCAATATTTCAAAAGAAAAGACAACGAAGGAGTTGATGGACGCATTGGCTAAACTGTATGAAAAACCATCGGCGTCAAATAAGGTATTTATAATGAAGATATTATTTGATACGAAGATGTCAGAAGGTGGGTCTGTTGCAGATCATTTAAATGAATTTGATACGGTTACTAATCAACTAAGTTATGTAAAAGTGGACTTTGATGATGAGCTCAGGGCTCTTCTAATCTTGTGCTCATTGCCATAAAGATGGAATGACTTGTTCATGGTTGTAAGTAACTTTGTCTCTGGTTCAAACACTTTAAAATTTGAAGATGTTGTTGGTGTTATCCTTAGTGAGGAAATGTGACGGAAAATCACAGGTGAGACATTAGGTAAAGCGTTAAACATGGAGAAAAGGGGAAGACAAAAGGATAGAGGAAAGGGCTCAGTGAACCACGAGAATTATAGGAAGGGAAGATCCAAATCCAGATTTGGAAAGATAGAGTGATGGAATTGTGGGAAGAAAGGACATCTGAAGAAAGACTACAATTCTCCAAAGAAACAAAGAGATGGACAAAAAGAGAAAAATCAAGAAGCAAATGTAACAGGTGATGTGTTACAAGATGCTTTGATTCTTTCTATAGATAATATTTCTGAGTCTTGGGTAGTAGATTCGGGGGCTTCATTTCATGCCACATCCCATAGGAAACATTTTCTAGATTATGTTCAAGGTGATTTTGGACAGGTTCATTTGGGTGATGATGCACAATGCAAAATTGTTGGAATGACAAAGGTAAAAATAAAGCAAAGCAATGGAAACCAATGGTTGTTGAAAGAGTTAAGACATATTTCAGATCTAAGGAAAAATATAATTTCAACAAGGAAGTTGGAAAGTGAAGGTTGTATATCCATATTTATAGATAAGGTGTGGAAGGTCACCAAAGGATCATTGGTGATAGAAAAAGGAGAGAAGGTAGGTACATTGTATTTATGTACTAGTAATATTTACTCTTCCATATATTTAGCTTATATAGGAGTGGATACAACACTGTGGAATCAAAGGCTTGGACACATGAGTGAGAAGGGGATGTAGATAATTCACAAGAGAAATTTGTTGCCAGATCTTAAACAAATTGATTTGGATTTCTATGAGAATTGTGTTTATGGAAAATAGAAGAGAGTTAGATTTCTCAAAGTTAGAAAAGAAAAGAAGAGTGAAAGGTTAGATCTTGTGCATACATATATATGGGTAACAACTCAGGTATCATCTCTTGGTGGCTCTCATTATTATGTTACTTTTATTGATGATGAAACTAGAAAAACTTGGGTTTATTGTATTTGACAAAAATCTATTTTTTTTTTATACTTTTAAGAAATTGAAAGCTTTGATTGAGAATGAGACAGGAAAAAGGTTGAAGTGTCTCAGATCATAAAATGGAGGTGAATATTGCAGCAAGGAGTTTGATGATTACTGTTCATACCATGGCATTCATAGAGAGAAGACAGTTCCAGGAACACCACAAGAAAATGGTGTGTCGAAAAGGATAAACAGGACAATCATGGAGCATGCAAGGAGTATGAGATTTCATGTTGGTTTGCCCTTACAATTCTGGGAAGATGTTGTAGATATTGTTGTTTACTTAATAAACATAAGACCTTCAAGCTCTTTGGATGGTAGAATTCTAGAGGAGGCATGTACAGGTAAAAAGGTAAACTATTCTTTTTTGAAGACTTTTGGTTGTGAATCATTTTTCCATATTGATAAAGAAAATAGAACAAAGCTTGAGGAAAAATCCAAGAAGTGTACCTTTATTGGATACGATGTTAATGATTTTGGTTATTTCTTATGGGATTATGAAAATAAAAAAATCATTAGGATTATAGATGTCATGTTCAATGAGAAGGTCATGTACAAATATCAGTTGCAGGGAAATAAACAGGAAAAAGAAAAACTGAAATACACAGTGTTTGATGAGATCACTGGAAAATAAATCCCAAAGGTACCAGAAAATCAAAATTTACAACAACGGGATCAGCATGTACCTCATACTACTGCAAGTGTTGTTAGAATATTTACTAGGGTAAGTAGACCCCCTAAATGATACTCTCATTCATTGTATTATTTATTGTTGACTGATTCTGGTGAACCAAAATGTTATGAAGTGGCAATGTAGGTAGACACCAAAAAGAAGTGGTTGCAAGGCATGAAAGAAGAAATAGATTCCTTGGTAAATAACCAGACTTGGGATTTGGTTCAGTTTCCTGTAGGAAAAAGAGAATTGCAACATAAATGGGTTTACAAGTTGAAGGAAGAAGATGGAGGAAAAAAGCGGTACAAGGCTAGACTTGTTGTAAAGGGTTTTGCACAAAAGAAAGGTATAGATTTTGATGAAGTATTTTATCCTATTGTTAAAATGACTTCAATTAGGAATATTTTAAGGCTTGTGGTAGTAGAATATTTGCATCTTGAGAATTTAGATGTAAAAACAACTTTTCTCCATGGGAATTTGGAGGAAGAGATTTATATGCAGTAGCCACAGGGGTATGAAGTCAAAGGGAAGGAGAATTTGGTATGCAGGTTGAAGAAGAGCTTGTATGGCCTAAAGAAAGCTCCAAGGCAGTGGTATTTTAAGTTTTTCAGGTTTATGACAGAACAAGGTTATAGTAGATGTCATTCTGATCACTGTGTTTATTTTAAAAAGCTAGAAAATGGAAGCTATATTATCTTGCTATTGTATGTATATGACATGCTTGTTGTGGGGTCTAATATGCAGGATATAAATGTGCTCAAAAGAAATTATCTAATTCGTTTCCAATGAAGGATTTGGGTGCTGCAAAGAAAATCCTTGGTATGTGAATAACAAGAGTCATGAAAAATTGCAAATTGACATTGTTTCAGGGCGAGTACATAGAGAAGGTGTTGGAGAGGTTTAGAATGCAAAATGCAAAACTAGTTAGTACAAATTCGGTCATCCATTTCAAATTAACTAAGGAAATGTGTCCTAACACACATGAGGAGATAAAATACATGTCCAGGGTTCCTTATTCATCAACAATTGGCATCTTGATGTATGTGATGGTTTTCACAAGAAAAGATATTGCACTTGTAGTGGGAGTTGTGAGCAGGTATATGAAAAATCCAGGTAAAGAACATTGGGAGGCATTAAAGTGGATTCTCAGGTATTTGAGAGGTATTTCTACTCATGCATTATGTTTTGGAGGTTCAGACACTGTTCTACAGGGATATGTTGATTCAGATATGTCAGGTGATAAAGATAGCAAGAGGAGCACCAAAGGGTATGTTTTTACTATAGGTGGAACAACAGTAAGTTGGATTTCGAAACTGTAAAAGGTTGTTTTACTTTCAACAACAAAAGCAGAGTATGTTGTTGCTACATAGGCTAGTAAAGAAATGATTTGGTTACAGAGGTTTATGGAGGAATTGGGAAAGAAAAAGGAGAATAGAAAGTTGTACTATGACAGCGATATTTCCATTCATTTTGCAAAGAACTCAGTCTTCCATTCGAAGAATAAGCATATACAGCTCAGGTACCATTTCATATGATTCATCTTGGAAGATGGACATTTGAAGCTGGATAAGATACACACTAGCCAGAATCCTCCAGACATGTTAACTAAGGGAGTAACCAGGGAGAAACTGAGTTCCTGCTCAGTTTCAATTGGTATTCAAGCATGAATATGAAGATGAGAAATTTTCTAGGTCCAAAAAGGATCTTATTCCAACAGATACAACAATACTTGCTAAGGCACAATACTTGCTAAGATTTTGCAAATGGGGTAGCAAGCTAAGTGGGCTTGATTGTGGGAAAAACTCCACAGTTAAGCGCGCCTGAGCCAGAGGCGTCTTGGGATGGGTGACCACCTAAGAAGTCCTGGTTACCAGGTGCAAGCCTCATAAGTGATGATTGATGCTATGTGATTCATTTCGTTGGTTTCAATCCCATTTCTTCACCCCTGTGAGCATCACCAGATGCAATGAGTGCTAAGTGGACTATTCAAATCATGAGAATTATTGGTCAGTTGCGACTAATACTCATGAATATGGGTCATATATTAATGACTTACACTACGCAGTTAATCCAAAAAATAACAATGGAGTTGTTGAGATCAGTCTCCAAGTGGGAGATTGTTGGTTGTGGATCCTGATTATCTTCTTGATTCGTAGGTCTTTGTTTTCAGCCATGTTTATACCCCATGAAGACTTTACACCCTGGAATAATGTACACTCCTCCAGGCGGGGGAGTGCAGGGGGGGTTACCCCCCCTGCGGGGTCCGGGGGCAAGCAGGCCCCCAAAGGAAAAATTGCCTTGTAAATGTATATTGTAATTTCATGGTAAATCTGGACCATTCATTATAAGGTCACAACTCTGATGGTAGAAGTTATGTTAGGGTTTTTTTTCCTAGAAGGAAACCATCCTTTATGAGGGAAATGTATTGCAGCTATGTATCATTGTGAATATTGTATTATGAGAGAGGAGACTGTGACCGAAAGAAGAGGAAGTTACTACGAGTGTGTTGTAGGTTGTCTCCCTTCATTTGCTAGATAATAATAAAGGAAGGACATGACAATTTCTCTGGTGGACGTAGCCCACACTTGGTGAACCATGTATATCTGTGTCTCTATTGTATTGTGTATCTTCTGTGTTTTATTTCTGCATTTTTATTTTATTTCTTCACAATCCTGTTTTTCTAACAAGATAGGCAAAAATGTGCTTTAATCAATCATGAATGTATGAAGGAACTAACACAACATAATTAAAAGGGTTACTAGGAGAAGAGTCTCCCATATGCCTCCACTTGGTAGACTTAGTTCCTCGAAATTAACTCAATTGTGTCCTTGGGGAATTCAACCGACATGTAGAAAATTCATTCGAGGTAATAATTTCTCTTATGTGAAGTGGCAAGGCTATGATTTTTTTCTTTTAATTTCGGAGGAGATGGAGAAAAATACCAATTGTAAATGTTTTTGGGGCATGGAGGAGGAGGTTGTGTATATTTCCAATGAAAGGGGAAGCTTCAAGGATTGTTGGTCACATATATTAGCTATAGTAAGAGTGTTGGAAATATAGATAATATCATGTCACTCTGCTAGTTTACAATTAGATGAGTCAATAAGAGTTGGAGAGATTTCCTCTCACACCATTTGTTTATTTATATTAACATTTGTCTTGTCAACAAATGACAATAGAAAGTTTATTCTTTATTTTTTTCTTCTAATTTGTGGTTTACTTAAATAAGTTACATGATCATGCTTACTTAGAATAACATGTTGTCATTCTATGGGTTGGGGAACATGCCTCCAAAGTAGTTTTATTTGAGGCTTTTGTATGTATATAAATTTAGTTACAATTCAATAAAATCATTCAAGTTGTATCTTGTGCAATTGTGTGATTTCATATATATTTTTTATTATTAATTCTTACATGCTATGTATTTCAATAATTTAATGAGATTAAGATAATAAATTTGATGGCACATGGGTCAGAGTTTGAGATTAAGATAATAATTTTGATGGCACATGGGTTAGAGTTTGTCTCGGGGATTTGGGATAATACTTTTCCTTGCATAATGTTCAGATTGACAAAAATGTTTCCATTGCCTCAATAGTAGTTCTATTTGAGGACTTTGTATGTATATAAATTTAATCACAAATCAATAAAATCATTTAAGTTGTAAGCGAGATTTCATATTATTTTTTTTATTAATTTTTTCATGATATGTATTTCAATAATTTAATAATATTAAGATAAGAAATTCGATGGCACATGTCTCATAGTTTGTCTCAGGGAATTGGGATAATACTTTTCCTTGCATAATGTTCATGTTGACAAAAGGTTTTCATTTCATCATTACACAAAGTAGCTAGAACCTTTGAATAAGATCAATACATCATGGAGAAACCTAGATGATATAAATCCACATGGAAGAAATTCAATAAAGTTTTATTTTCTCAATATGCCAAAATTGATATAATGACTATTTCAACCAACTCTCCAAGTTGAAACAAACAAGATCAATAATGGAATACACACCCTGATATCAAAATCTTGCAAAGAAGTTTATGACATGGAATTACATAGTGGGGGACTTTAGGAGGACATCCATCATAAAGTCAAATTGCTCAAATCTAGTAATATCAAGGATGCAATTCACAACACAAGACGTGTCGAGGAAAAAAATCAAAGGCAACATATATATGTCAATAACCAACATGAACGAATCTTGTAGAATTAGGCTAACTAGAACTCCATGCAAATACGAAGGATCCATCATAAGGAAGTAGAAGAAAAAATAGCTTTGGGGGTTGTGCTACAAGTGTTATAATAAATGGTTAAAGAATCATAAATGAACAAAGAAAAAATTATTTATAATTGAAGATACTTTCCAAGTGGAAGGAAAATAAAGGAGTAAATTGAAAAACTTCTAGAAACAAAATATAAATACACTCTAGAATATGTACCAAATCTATCCATGCATTCCTTGATTGGAATCTCAACTTCTCAAATGCTAAAGAATGAGTGACAATTTAAAAAACAAGAATTTCAAAGTTTATACTCAAGTCAACAACTTCATCCACAAGAAACTTGTGGAACAAGTCAATTGTTTGTTTTCCTTAATCATGCATTTATAGAGCATGATTGCTAATGGGGAAACGAAACATGTACGATGGAGGGAAATACTACAATGTCAAATTAGTTATGGGGGATTATGAATTAGCAGTGAATGTGTATGTAGTACTCTTGGGAAGAAAGAATGTGGTTTTGGGAGTATGATGGTTTTAAAAATTAGGCACTTTTGCTACGAACCTAAAACTCTTCTTTAGGTTCGAGTCCACCGACAAGCAATACAAACTCAATGAGTTCACACCTCCCCTGCACAAATGTTCACACTAACATGAGAGGAAATAATGTTATTAAAACATGTTATTCTATCCAAATAAATGAATTGCAAAATTGATGTTAAAGTAATGTGGATACATTTATTTTGGTGTATTGTTCTATTTGATAACTTGTCATCGTAGTGTAGGTATTTTTCCATGGGAATATTTGTTGTGTTATCAAAGTAAGCATAGTTAACTTGTTTTTCCTAATCCAATTTAGAGTTTTGAAATCTAAGAAAAAATAGTATTTTTAAGATTATATAATAACAAAATTGTTGTTGGTACTTCATGGTATATTATGATTTTCTTGACAAAATATTCAAATTATCTCTTATGTTTTTTTATGATTTTCTCGAATTAAATTTTAATTCAACTTCATATGGTTTATTTTGTGATTAAATTCCAACAATACGTAGAGGAAGAAACTTATATGAAAGGGTGCTATAGGTCCTAAGTTAACTCATGAATATTTAGTACTTCAACCTCTAGGTCCTAAGTTAACTTGTGAATATTTAGTACTTCAACCTCTATTATAGTTTCAATATATTATCATCCCCTAAAACCTTTAGAGGTCTATAATAGTTCTTGGGTTATGTTTTTGTGTAGACACTTCCCATTTTATATGTGCAAATGATGGTTATAAATAATGAGTTTTATTTACATATGTATATACAAATTGATATTATAATGGGTTTTAGTTGGAGTTTTAGGTTGAAGATTTATATGAGGTACTTGTTCATAAGCCATAAGGCTATATTGTTTTCACCATAAGGCTATATTGTTTTCATATGACTCAATTTATTTATAGCATATGATCACTCATTGTTTAAGTTTAGATATGATTTTCTTAATCCCGTATTTATTACTTTGCAATGATAATGTTAAGAAAAAAGAAAAAATTATCCTCAAGTTTTATATTTATTTTGATTTTATTTATTGGTCAATCTTGATTTAAAAGGATACACGACTCTTATTAATGATTATAATTTTTGTTTCACACTATACTCTTATATTACTCTGATATATAATAAAAGTTTCTAAACCATCTATTTTATTGTAAATATGGTTAAAATATCATATGTAGTGTCCCTCGACACGATGTCAAAGAACCCAATACAACTAGGTAAGAAAAGCTAAAAAAAAACATTTTTTTTAAATACTTGTAAACTCAACTTGAATCAAAGTCCTCAAACATGTAATGATCAATCTTACGGAATCTATTAATTATTTTATATCTTGCATACATCATTATCAATACATTTGATTAATTATTCAACAAGTTGTAAGATGTGAACGACTGAAAACAATATCAAGCCTAAATTCCTTCAAGGGATTCATACTCAAGTTGTAAGACAAGCTTTCCTTGAGTTAATCCAGTATTCATACTCACTTACTAATGAGTATGAGGGTTTCATTAACTCAATAATAATTATAATTCATCAAAATAGCATGCAGCCATAAATTGATTATAATGCTTATGTACAAATATATCTCACACCAGTTTATCAATTCCTTTAAGCAATATTCAAGGAATCATGCAATTGGTTGAGATCTTTTATCGGTCATGCAACAAAAAATGTTTTTCAAAGATTATGGTTTAAGCCTTGGATAAATTAGATAAGATGAATTAATTTAGAGAGAATTAAATTAACTTCATATCTATGTCTAAAATTGATCCCAAGTATCATTAGTCCCCATTTCTAGACATATCCAAGTAATTTTCGAGTGTAAATAATACATGATTATTTAAAGAATACAATTTTATAGTTGAGGTGTTTCATCAAACACTTTGTGTGAAAACATTTATACAAGAAATTTACACACATCTACTTAAAATGGTTTGGGTATACATTCTTTAGGAAATTTCCAGAGAAAAGATAGAAAACTCATTTGAGATTGCCGACAAAAAGAAAAAATTATCCTCAACTTTTGTAATTATTTTGATTTTATTTATTGGTCAACATTGATTTAAAAGTTGATGCGCAACTCTTGTTAATGATTATAATATTTGTTTCACACTATACTCTTATATTATTTTGATATATAATAAAAGTTTCTAAACCATCTATTTTATTGTAAATATGGATAAAATACCATATGTAGTGCCCCTTGACATGATGTCAAAGAACCCAATACAACTAGGTAAGAAAAGCTCCAAAAGAAAACATTATTTTTAAATACTCGTAAACTTAACTTGAACATAAGTCCTCAAACATGTAACGATCAATCTTATGGAATCTATTAATTAATTGACATCTTGCATACATCATTATCAATACATTTGATTAATTTTTCAACAAGTTGTAAGACGTGAACAATTGAAAACAATATAAAGCCTGAATTCCTTCAAGAGACTCATACTCAAGTTGTAAGACAAGCTTTCCTTGAGTTAATCCAATATTCATACTCACTTACCAATGAGTATGAGTGTTTCACTAACTCATTTGATAATTAGAATTAATCAAAATAGCATACAACCATAATTTTTTTATTTTTTTTTATTTTTATTTTTTGTAACTAGGGGAATCGGTAACAATGACAGTATCGTACTCGCGTGACACAGGGTCGAATCCTGCCAGCTGTTATCACTCTAGGAAACTCTCCTAGGCTGTAAGTCGGAGATGCCTGGTAACTCAATCTTTTTAGGAACTATTTTCTCAATAATGTGTTGGGGTTTCAGATCAAGATGAATATCTGAAACTCTGAGTTATATTCTCAAGACAGTCTTAACTATAATCATGTTACACAAGGCCTTCAAGAGCTACTGTCAGATAGGTTTGAATAATAGGTGGATGAGAAAACTAATCAATCAACCAGAACATATATAAAACCATATATATATGATGGGTCAAAAACTAGCCAAGGATGCTTGTGATTCTTTCTTAATAACCAAAAGTAAGATGACAGTTACTAGGGTCATTAAACAGAGACAAAAGAATTAATTCCACTCATAAGCATAGAGATAGATAAAAGAAGGCCTGACAGTAACAAAGAAAGAAGCTTGCTGGCTGATCTATTAAAGAAAGTGTCTTGTTACAAAGCAATAGCCTCAAGAACTCAAAATCGAACCCTATCTTAGTCTTCAAAATGTAGCTTTATAGCTTTTACAAGATGTTCTCAGATCCTAAAAATATGGATTTGTTTTGCTAAAAACAGTAAAGAAAACTAATTTACAGAAATGTAGAGATTGATCCTCAAAATGAGGGTGATATTCATGTGCTGGTCCAATATATGTTTGAACAGTTGGTGAAGTGATGACTAGCCTTCCAAGGCTCCTCCGTTTGACATCATGAAGATTACAAATTCGAATTTGATGAGCTGTCTATTCATCCCTTATACTATGCCTTCAAAAATGACCAAAACTTAGCCAAAGAAACTCCTTTTGACTTGTCTTTTCAAAAATAGCCTTCAGACTTGATAAACTAATCCATAATCTGTTCACTGAAGGAGATTTTGTCGCTTCTCTACCCTCGAATCCTGGATCTGCACATTTGTAAATAACTTCAGGGCTTCTTAGATGAATCTCTTGTTTTTCTAACTGGTCTTGAAATTTCAGCTTGATGTGTTTCTGTTTGCCTTTCTGGCTGAAAAGAAGTGGCAATCTTGGTAAGTGTTTCCAGCCTTATCAATATGAGAAAAGAAACTGTAAATACTAGGTACGACTCCCACTGCAGCAAGTTCTTGGAGACATTTCCCTAATAGCTGTAGGGTAACTTTACTGCTCCAAAACCAGAAAACACAGCCATAACTGTGACACCTATCACTTCAAATCTGCTGAGTAGTTGAGGTATTGTGAAAAACCTTTGTCTGGTGAAGGCATAGGAAAGTGAATGCCTGTGTGCCAAAATGCATAGAGAAAATCCAGTAGGAACAAAATTGCTCCCAATGCTGTTCTTTCTTTGCCTACTATGTTATGGCGGAGCATCAAATAGCAATCAATGGTAATAAGGCAGAAAGAAGACCAGTAATGTAACCAAACAAAACAAGTCCATTTTCCAATTTATCCACCTTGCCTGTATAGAGAGGAGAGTTAAAATCTCGAACAGAACGAGCTGGAGAAGATTGCAGGAGAAAGTGAAAACAATACTGAAGGGGATCTGGACGAGAGCCCGTTTCTCTTTGTAAATGATGAACTTATGCCATCGACATCTTGAGAAATCATGCTTGCACTACCGATTGACAGTGAATCCGAATCAACTTGCATGGGTGGAGATGGTCTCTGCAATTGTTCTTCCTCAACAGCTGCACGAGGTGTAATAGGACTGGCCGCAGTTGATGTTGGGAGAATGCCCACCTTCAGCAGATGTGTGATCTGGAAGGGAAGGCACATTAGGATGAGATGAAAACAACAAAATTTGCGAGTGACCCTGAGCAGAAGCCCTGTCATGTGAAGTTTCTCTTCTGGTGAATAGTCGTGCCCTGCCCATGGCAGCTGTAGCTGCCAAATGTTTCATTATGTGCTCAACGAGCTCTGGATCATCACTATTTATCCAAACATTGTGTAAACCCATATCTTCAAAAGACAGTCTGCGATTAGGGAACCAGAGGCTTGTCCATTAGTTTTCGAGGGGTTCCATCTGGTTTGGTAGGGTTCTTTCCTTGACAAGTTCTGTGAGGTTTTTTGGTTTTCACTTCAATTCTACGCTCCCAATTTATATGGGGAAACTCACTATATTTATCCATCAGAAACACCAGTGCATCTGCTAGATTATCCACATGAAGAAATTCACGCAGAGGTGAACCGGTTCCCCAAACAAACGCTTCTTTTGCTCCAGAAACTTTAGCACTTGTTAGTGAGTTCCAAAGGACCAGTCAAAAATGTCTCCTCTATGATACATTGTGGGGAAAACTTTGGATAAATGCAAGAAGAACCCAGAAACATCAGCTTATTCACTCCATTCCTATAGCTTGTATCGATTACAGTTGTTTGGATCTGTAGATTAATCGATATGAAATCAACAGGGTAAGTATTGTTGGCATGAATGCCTCCTTTCCCTTTTCTTGGGATACCTTCAGACAAAAGAAAGAGCCATCGATCGGTTGTCAAAAAACTTTTGCAAAAACCCTGCAGCTCGATGAAAATCTCCTTAGATCGTGGCTTAGTTGGAATTGTTTGACTTGGCTGAGCGCATGGCTATAATTTTGCAGTTTGAATCTTTGTAATCTCGGGCACTTGGCATGTGTAATGATAGTCATCCACATCAACACCCTAGACTTTACCT